>JAOQMS010042756.1:0-13093 GCA_027563885.1 Erythroxylum longipes
ACAAATTATATTTGGTGAATGTGTTACCAACACAAGAAGTTATGTTTGCAAATAAATTGCAATGTGTGGAGAAACTGATTTATACCGACTTTTGATTGTTCAGTGATGTAACACACCACCCTCGCGGGGCACGGACTCGGGTATCACCATCAATATCGGGTTCGGGTCCAGTGGGAGTGGGGTGTTACAGATAAGATTGATGATATATGTAATTATGTATCGATGTTATATCAATAAAGGATGTAACAGGTGCCACAGTTTAATGTCATTTGACTTTGATCAAACTTAGTCCTATTGAAGTGTTGCATCTAGGATCATATATTTTTTCAAAATATGGCCACATTGCACAAAATTTAGTTTATTAGCTTGAGAGTCATTTTCAAAGGTTTTCCAAAAATAAAATTAAACAATTGATTTTACCCAAGTGGGAGAACGTCAGAATACATTTTATGGGCTACAATCAATTGTCATTTTGGTTTTATTAAAAATAGGCTAATGATATGATCCCTATTGAGATGCCTATGGTCCACTATTATTGTGATCCCTATTGGACTTAAGCACTTTATACCGTTAGTTTGATTAATAGTGTAAGCCTAACTCTAAGGCCCATGATGGGCAGGCTTAGGGTTACTAGCTATGACTAGGTCCCTACTGTACTCCCTATATATACACATGTATGGCATATTTATACTCTCTTTACACAGTTTGCCCCATTGAGAACTATACTTTTTAAAGAGATCAGAGTTGTAGTAGAAGTCCTAGTTGTCACTAAACACTTGAGTGGTGCTCTCACAATTTAGGATCATGTCTTCAACAAGTAAGTATCTGTGTTCCCTATCACGTAATTGATTCATTATTTTGGCTTCTTACATAAAAACCTCTGTTTGTATACCCAGCTAAGGATGGTATGTAGTACAAAATTGCAACTTAACCCATTGGAGACAAAACAACTCTTTCTAAAAAAAATCATAAAAATTTTGTCTCTTTCACTAACAATCGAATGTGGCATTCCATACAACTTAAAAATATTATCCATAATAATTTTAGCAACCTTTTCTGTAGTATAAGGATGGCATAAAGGAAGAAAATGAGCGTATTTTCTCATTTTATCAATAACTGAAAAATCATCGAATATCCCTTCAGTAATGGTAATCCATACTAATATCAGTCTATAAATGTTGAGGAATAGGTAAAGGCTAAATCAAACTACGTAAAGCAATGGTTTCATTTTTATTTCTACTTTACATTTACGTGCAAACTCCCTAACATCTTAACTTTCAGATGTTAATCTCTCAAATGTTAATCTCTTAACTTGTTTACACTTAATCTCTTATACGTACCCAACCAACCAGAATGTCCTCCATGAGCAATTGCATATGTTAGATCAATTAATTTAAGATGAAGAGATGTTGAGTTCCCTATCATTAAATACCTTTTCCATCGTAAAACATCATTATTCCATGTATAAATTGTTCCTTTATACTCACCCTGTTGAATCTTTCGAATTAATTTTTAGAGGTATCTATCTTGTTTCCAACTATCTTTTATTTTTTAGAGTAATCCTATGCTTGTGAAATGGACAAGTGAATAGCTCGGAACTAGTCACCCTTGATAAAGAATCTACAATAGAATCTTCTATCCTTTTTTTTTGTACTTGATAGAAAAATCAAAACCCAACAACTTGGGAAGTTAATTTTGTTGAAAAGGAGTTGTAATTTTCTAATCCATCAAATATTTTAAACTTTAATGATTTGTTTGTATAATGAAGTGCCTCCCAGTTAAGTAGTGAGACCATTGTTTAACTGCCATTACTAAAAGCTCTTTTTCATAAACAGAGAGATGTTTGTATTTTTTGGACAACATTTTGCTAACAAATGCTACAAGTTGATTTTTCTACATAAACATTATGCCTATACCCTGTACATTTGCATCAGCTTCTACCACAAACTCTATAGAAAAATCAAGAAGAGCTAATATAAGAACTTTTGTTGAAGCCTGCTTTAAAGCTAAATGCATCAGATGCCTCTTCTGGCCATTGAAACGAGTCTTTATTCAATAAATTAGTTAAAGTTTTGCTCATCTGTCTAGAACTTCTAATAAATCTTCTGTAATAACCACTTAATCCTAAGAACCTTCTAATTTGCTTAACATTTTTATGATTGTGGCCTGATAGACATTGCCTGAATCTTCTGCGAATCCATCGATACTCCATTGCCACTTATGATATGTCCTAAGTATTCCACTTAAGATACTCCAAAAGTACAATTGTTGTTATTTTAAAATCTCTAATACCATGTATAGATGCTTCAAATGCATTTCAAATGTTTGACTATATATCAAAATATCATCATAAAACACTACTATGAAATTTCACAAATACACTTTGAATATTTTATTCATTAAGCTTTGAAATGTGGTTGGCGAATTTGTAAACCCAAAAGACGCTATAAGAAATTCTTATTGACCTTTATGGGTTTTAAAAACTATTTTGTATATGTCATCTTCATACACCCTTATTTGATGATAACTTGCTCTAAGATACAATTTAGCATCAATTAATTCCTTCACCAAAGGAATAAGAAATTTGTCCTTGATTGTACACTGATTCAAAGATCTACAGTTGACAAAAAATTTTCATGATCCATCCTTCTTTTTAATCAATATCACCAAAGCAAAAAATGGCTAATTTTTTGTCTAATTATACCTTATTGCAACATATCCTCCACTAATTCTTCCACAATGTTTTTTGGCTCTCAAATACCTATAAGGTAGAAGACACTACAAGAAAAGTAAGAATTAGCGACGGAAAATATACCGTTGCAAATTACAAACGGAAAATCTATTTTAGTTGGTAAAGTTGACGGAAAAATTTCGTTTAGCGACGGTAATAGTATCCGTCGCTAAATATGGAGGGAAATCATCCCGACAAATTTTGCGATGGAATTTAGCGACAGTATAAGATGTCCTTCGGTAAAGAAGGCGGATTTAGCGACGGAAATTACCGACAGAAAATTACCGTTGCAAATTACCGACAGAAAGTCCATTTCTGTTGGTAAAGTTGACAAGGAAAATTTTCGTTTAGCGACGGTAGTAATATTCGTCGCTAAATATGGAGGAAAAACATCCCGGCAAATTTTGCGATGGAATTTAGCGACGGTTTAAGATGTTTGTCAGTAAATTTGGCGACGGTATATGATATCCGTCGGTAAAAAGGCGGGAATTATTGGCGGAATAAAAAAAATTGAGTTTACCAACGGAAATTTCCGTCGGTAAAAATGTGAGAATTGTTGGCGGAATTAAAAAATTTTGAGTTTACCAACGGAAATATCCATCGGTAAATTTTCTTTAAATTTAAACTCACCCAACGTCCCCCCTCCCCGACCTGTATCTTCTTCTTCCTTCTTTCTGCTGCGTCTTCTTCTTCCTTCTTAGTGCTGCGTCTCATCTCCGGTTTTCTTCTCTCCGGTTTCTCTGTTGTGAACTCCTCTTATGCTCATCGGCGTTGTCTTTTCCAGCCATTATCATCTTGTCCTTTAATGAAGGTATTTTTGCAACTACTATCATGTATTTTCTTGTATATTGGATGAAATTTAATTTGTGTATTTGATTACGTTCGTTTATTTGTGCATTTTGTGATTGAAAAACAACTTTAAGGTATAAATGTTAGTGATAAAAGGGATAATACATGATTTTAGTTGTGATGTTGGGATGAATTTCTTATGCATGTAAAGTGTTTGATGAAATATCTCTGGCTATTGTCGTCGTGTCTCCCCGGCTACCGTCATCGTGTCTCTAGCTACCGTCATCTCTACTTTGGTTGAGGTATTTTTTCACTGTAAAATCATGAAATAAAATTTATTGACGATATTGACAATATATTATTAAAAAAAATTATGATCAATTTACCGACGGAAACATGTAAACCGTTGGTAAATTTATTGACAGACAATGATTTTCTATTGGTAAATTTACCAACGGAAAAATGTAAATCGTCGACAAATTTACCGATGAAAAATAATTTTCCGTCTGTAAATTTACCGACGGAAAATTATTTTCCGTCGGTAAATTTACCAACAGAAAATGTAAATCGTTGACAAATTTACCGACGGAAAATAATTTTCCGTCGGTATTTATTAGCTACGGCCGTTTCTACGACGCCTTTATCCGTCCGTAAAGTCCGTTGCTAATACTACATACCGACGGAAAGTTAATATTTTCCGTCGGTAATTTCCGTCGCAAAACGACGTTTTTCTTATAGTGAGATTTACAGCATCTGTTCCCTACTTTAAGGGTATTCTATGATCATGGAATCTAGAAAGTGGCAATCCTCTTGATTCTTCAAAAATATCATTGAACTATTTTAATAAACTTGGTAACTATTCATGGTATTCACCTAGTATTCTGTGGCATTTGCTTCAATATTTGATGTTATTAATTCCATATTTTTTTAGCCTTCTTTCTAATATAACCTCCTTGATGCACCCCCATAAAACAACATATAATATCTTTATCATTCCATATTTTTGCTAATTTTTCTCAGGTATTCCAATTAGACTCCTATGACCATCACTTATCAACTCCATTTCCTTACCACACCAGCGGAACTTTATGGTTCCCTTTTGGTAATTAAGCAGTATATTTGTAACACCTTACTTCCACGGAGCATCTACCTGATATCCTGTGGGAACATGCACAATCAAGGAGAAGCGTTACAGAAGTCACATTCATTGATATGACATCATAATTAAAACATAATATATAAAAATTCAATTCCTCATTTCATTTATAAACATAATACATTGTATTTTTTCATACATAATCCATATATACAATATCAAAAGCTTATTAGAGTCTACTGCTCTTTTTACAATTTATACTACATGAAAGAGGAATTATATAAAAACTTTATCTAACTCCTCAGTCTCAGCTGACCGACCTTTGAGCCATCTCTTGAGTCCAAAATGCAATACTAGGTTTCTTCTAATTTATCTTAGAAGCTAAGTCTCCTCTCTCGTACCTGAAAAGTCACGTTGCAATTTTGATGAGTTTTACGAACTCAGTAAGCTAACCATCATCGATGGGCTCACTTATATCAAAACACATAACAATTCACATTTCAAGTTTCAGCAACAGTTCACATAATCACATATTGCACATTATTTCACAGTCCAATTTCAGTGTAGTTCAGACAATTCATTTCGATCATTCACTTAGTGCATATTAAATTGTATATACTATGCACATGTGACTTACTATTAATTATTACTTTCTTGTGATCGAGTGCCTTTTTAACTATCTCGTATCTATCGTGGATACCGGGCTCATTGATAACTGTCTTATATCCGTTCGGGATACCAGGCTCATTTTGCATATTGAGCCTGTGGCTCTTACACACATTTTGAGCTTTAAGCTCTTTTTCACTGGCTACTCCAATCACAACTGCCTTTATCTGATCATGCATATCATTTAATGAAATGCAACAAAATCACATATATGCAATCGGTCACTTTTATTTAGTTTACACATTCACTTTCACATTTCATTGGACATAAGTCCTGCATTCAACATAATTGTTGAGAACACTTATTTCTTTCTCATTCATATTCATTGAAGCACTTCTAATATGATTTCAATTATCAAGCCCCTCGGACCATCAATATCTGACATTTTTCACATTCATATAATTATCAATTCAATAAATTAAATCTAAGCAAATACAAACAATTTTAGTGAGAACATCTAGGTTACTCATAGTACGCTCCAGATAGCTATTGCCTTAAGGTCCCGGCAATGTCTGGATACAGTCGTTCAATTTGCGCTTCTATATCATTCAATACAAACATTGTTCACGTTACTAATTTTCTTAAACGCATAAATAGTCAATCATACACATATGTATATGTTTTATGTATAATGCATGCTAAATGACTATTCCAGGTATGTATCCTTAAATCACTTCTCAAATCATTTAACATCATCATTCAATCATTCATTTATACCTAATATACCTTACTCACTTTAATCACCTAATCTATCATCAACTAGGTTCATTCAAGGCCTTATTAAAGCCTAAATACATTGTAAGAAAGTATTTTATCAGTATTTGGTTCAAACATCACTTAAAAGACAACATTTCTCTTTTTGTGCCTGCCCACCATCTTGGTGGACTTTCCCACGATTGTGATAAAAGCTGATGAAACTGGCCATAATCATAGGGATGGTGACAGAACCCAAATAATCCAGGCCATAATCGTGGAGGCTATGCTACGATTGTGCCCTGTCTGTCTTCCTTTATTTTTCCCCGAATTCAACAACAGAAACAACATCATTAATACTCCAATTTTTCCAAAATTTATACCCATTTATGCAACTTCATTTTATTCTAATCTAACTACCATATTGATTGCATTAAAATTACAAAACTCTACTCAATTAATTCATTTACCATTCACTTAATCCTATCACATATGCATTCCTAACTCTTTCCACATTTTATCTCTTTTATAATATATTCAAGACATCTCTTGCATAGTTAATCACTTCTACTTCATTTCCTCTTCATTCTCTCCTCAATTACATCTCAATATCAACCATTAAAACAATCCATAAATCATTGTTCATTAATCATTCATAAATCCTAATTCTTCTCATCTTAAAAACATTACTCAGCATCTTTCATAAGCATAATTTTCACCTTCATTATACCCTAAATTCACAACCTATTTCATCTATATAACAAATTATAACTCATGGTTTTCATACACTCAAAACAGAACACAAACACATATATTCATCTATTAAATTTTCTGCACTCTTCATCAACCCAAAACAGGATATAAACACATTTCTTCATTCATCAACTTTAAACTCTCATTCAAAACACCATTTTCACAACCAATCTATCTCAAAAACATCCCTATAATATTTCATAATTTATTACTCATCATATACACAAAAATATGACCTAAACTTACTTATCACAACATAAAATCAACTCCACTATTATGATCATTTAATCTTAAATCACTCATCATATATTTTTATATTTAAACAACCCATAAAGATTAATATGCATCTTACTTGATTAACTCAAAGCTTCTTCAAAATCACGTAAACCTTAGCTCCACCATCATATACGATCATTAACTTTTCAAGAAGGAAAAAGGCTAGGTTTCATCAAGAAGAATAAATAACAACCAACTCTTGTAGCGGGTAAGTGAAAGATGATAGCAAAGTTCAACGTTGAGAGGGTAAGAAGAGAGTGTCGTGAGATAGAGATGGAGAAGAACCAAAATGGAGAAGAGAGTGTTTTGCAAATGAAAGAAAAAATTTAAGATAGTCTTTGATTAAGTGCAAATGTCGTGGATGAGATATGTGGCAAGGCAAGTGATACTTGTCACTTGCCACGTGTCTACTTTTTGTGGTTCCCATTTAGCCCTTTTGATAACTAGTCTATTTTTCCTCTAATTTCTAAACCAATTGTCTCCCAATTTCTATGACACTTGTCATTAAATCTTACAGCCATGAGTTAGTTATTTCTATGACCACGAATTGATTTGTCTTGCACTTTTTAGAAATCTACAAAATTTAACAGATAAATTATAATCACCAATTATAATTTTATCAACCAAAATTCAAGATATAAAATTCACTATTGACATCATAATCATTTAAAAAATCATTTATACCTCAGAATATGTCAAATGAGTGTATGTACAGTCTTTGTAATGTGTACAAAAACCAATAATTCATGTGTGTGTATGCTAATGATATGCATGAACATGATATGCATTTCCTAATTTCTCAATGTTATTTCTTATTTACAGTAATCTAGGGTTCTAATCCTTAGTATGGGAAAATGGGATATTGGAATATCATTCAGCGTAGATAACTACTAAACCCCCAACACCATATCAGTCCCACCTATATCAATAACCAAAGCATCTTGCAAAACTTTTCCCTGCATCTACCATTTAAGATTTCGACACACATGAGTGTATCTTAAATTTACTCCTCCTATGAATACAATTTTCAATT
This sequence comes from Erythroxylum longipes, assembly GCA_027563885.1. NCBI lineage: Eukaryota > Viridiplantae > Streptophyta > Magnoliopsida > Malpighiales > Erythroxylaceae > Erythroxylum > Erythroxylum longipes. Next base: position 8,038 of record JAOQMS010042756.1, read on the forward strand.
CCTTCACCTCCTCTAACTCCTTATCGATTCTAGTTGGACTTTTATCCCCAAAACTATTAGTACTCCCCCTATCCACCAATATGTAAATAGCATTTTCGTCTATCATACCTTGCATATTAATCTGTTAATATTTCACTTTACTCAACCCAAACATTATTTTTAATGATATGCTTAGGTACCCCTCTTCTTCAACTTCCTTAACCTCCTCGTTCTCCCCCTCTTCCTCTACCATAAATATCTACAACAATTTCTTCTTACATTTATGACCAGGAATGTATTTTTCTTCACACCAAAAACATAAGCCTTTGGCTCTATGATCATCCAATTCTTTACTAAAATTGTTCTTGTTCCATTTCAACTCTTTTTCTCCCTTCTAATTTCCATTCATAGGTTTAGGCAACAAGCCTTGTGAGGATTTCAACATGTTCACAGAATTTCCTGCATAATACAAACCTCTTTGACTAAACCTTCCCACTATTTCACAATATACTGTTACCATTTCATATTTCCTCGCTAGAATGTATGCTTATTGAAAAGTCCTGGGATTCCATAACTTTACTTGATATTCAATCTCCACCTTCAATCATTTCAAAAATAGGCTACCAAATAGGGTTCTGGTATTACTAGCCTTTGCGATAGCATATCAAACTCCGCATAATACCCTTCACTGATCCTCGCTGTCTTAATTCCTTTAAGTCCCCCTTTGGATCTTTGAAAATCGATTCTCCAAATCTCTGCTCTAATTCTAGCAGATACTCGGCCCAAATAAAAAGATCTCAAATCAATGTAAATATATAACTCATGCTAAGCTAAAGTTGCGCCTTCCAATTACATCGTAGCTAAGCCTACTTTCAACTGCGTTGGTGTATGATCTAACGTGAAAAATTGTTCACATTCAAAGACCTAAGCTCGCAGATTTTTACCTTCGAACACAGGTAACTTAATCTTACTACACCATATAGGAATGGTTTGGTGCCCACCATAGTAATCGTCTTCATTTCTAGCTTCGGGAACTCTCTGATCAACATTTCCTCGTACACCATTATCACTATTATCTTTTTGATACAACTAGGTGATCCACTCCTTTAATTCTTTAATACTTAGTTCATATCTTAACTCCAACTCCTACATCTAATTTCACTAGCCTTCCTCCACTCATCTCAATTCTTGACCTCTAGTTCCTTCTGTCATGCCACAACGTCTGTATAGTCTAGGATATGCTCTGATACCAATTTATATTACGAGATATTTACTGTATAGCTAACTGGGAAATTAGGGATTGAGAACGAACTAACTTTTAAGAGAATGATAGAAGAATAGATAGAAACGGTAGAGAGAGAAACTTAGTCATTTTGTTATTAGTTGGTTTTCTCCTTCTACCTCTAATAGTTATATTAACGACTCTCATAATTATTGATGGCTATCCAATAATTGCTTAACGTGCGTTTCTTACAAACGATAATGTTTTGGGTACTTATTTAGTATCACAATCCTATATCATTTTACAACACCGCAAACACGTATTCTCCTACTTTTACCCTTTAGTTGCCGAGCTCATATCAAAAAACCATAGCCCCTAGTCAACTGCTACCACCTTTGTTTCCTGTGTGACAATCAACTTCTTCCTTCTCCAGACTTTACTAATTGCACAATAGTTATGGCATCACATCATTATTTAAGACTATTAGTCTCTAGCTCATCAAAGTTATGACTTCCAGCAGCTGCCTTCTTCAAGCCTCACACATTGATGATGATGGAGGAGCGATATAAATCTAACAAAGCACCATTTAATAAAACCATATCAAAACTTATTACGTTGCTTTATTAAGAAAACCAACATTGGAAGTAACGTCACTGGCACTTCATCAGCTCAACAAACATTATCATCTTCAAGGATACTTAATAATCATCAATGCTTCACTTCAACCAAAACACCAAACATCCTCTAAGTTAAAGTTGCCTTCTCTAGCATAGCCTCGCTAACCAACATAGTGATTCCATTTACTCCAACAACTATTGACGGCGAGGTTTTAATCAATTCTCCATCATTTTAACCGTAATTACCATTCAAAAGCTTTATGGTTCTTATCCAAAAGAAATCACTAACCAAGCCGCCACGAGAGAAACTCTTTTAGTATAGACAGTGGCATTCAAACTGACCAGAACTATTATGGTTGTTTTAGTGGCTTAGGGTTTAAGGTTTAGGGTTTGATTCAGATTGTGGATTTAATTGAATATTAAACTAAATAAATAAACTAAGATTGAAATAATAATGAACTTAAAAAAAAGGAAAATATTTTAAAATTTTGATATCAAATAAAAGTACCTAAGTGATGAATCCCCTTAAGAATTCTTAAATATTTTATCTTGCAATTATTATTGATTATTGGACTGTGAAAATTCCTATCTTATGTTAATATCTTTCTCAAGAATATTAATAACTAATCCATCAGTTGATTAACATAAATCTTTCAAGTTAAAACCCTTAGGATTACAGTATTAATTAATGAATTTCACTATTAGATTTGAACCTAATTTAGAGAATTTATGTTGACCTATCTCTAGGTTTGCACGAAACTATTTCCAATTATGATAGATCTATTCACACCACAAGATTTTTCAATCTCAATCTCAATCTTATGAAATCAAATTATGAACTAATATTCCAAATATATTAGAACAAGAATATAATCTATAATTGAATCTCAATAAATCAATCAATAAAATTTCATTATGTTAAAGATCAAATCATATTGTTATCATAACTTAAGGTTTATCATACCTAGGCACTAAACAATTTTAGTTCCTACTCATAAAAACAAAACCAAAGGCAAATATGCAAAAGAACAAATAGAAATAGAAGATATCATAATTCAAAATCTCCCTTTTCTTCTAATGAATTTTCTTGAAAGTTAGATAGGATATTATTATCTATTGAATCTTGTGACGTATTCTTCTCATTTTCCTCATCCTTTGATTAGAATTGTGGCCTCTCTATGTTTCTTATGACTCAAAATTACTTCTAAACTTGCCTCCTTTTCATTTGTCAATGATAATGTCCTTTTATAGTAAAAACTAGGATTTGTAGGACTTATACAATTACTTATATCGCTGTGTAAGTGACCATGTGGCTCCAAAAATACCTAAAATTGTGATTTTACATGGTCATAGTGAATTACACAGACATATAGAAGGCTGTGTATCTCCAAATTGCTTCAAATATTCATTTTATGCCATGATTTCATTTTAATTGTTCTTGTTTTAGTCTAAGAAGGCAATTATCATATATAAATACACTTGAAGTGAATTAAATACAAAAAATACTTTAAAATTATTAAATAAAAAGTAAAACACATTAAATATGGGTATATAAATATAGTAAAATAATCATTTATCAATGCTTGTGAAGCTTTAATCATGGATAATTGAAATGATATAAAAGTCATGGAATATCTTGATCATGAAAGGTGTATTCCTTGATTGTGAGAGGTGCTTAAGTATACCTGTAGATTTATGTTATTGTTAAATATAAACTATCAGGGTTTACCCTTAGATTGCTTAGTTTTTTAAGGGAATAACTTTTGGTTGATCATAAGTAAAAACATTGAATGTTTAATTCTTGCCATGGTTTTGAAAGGTATTACTCTATTCTTATGGCTATCTATTATTAGGAAATATGGAAAAGGCGGAAGTGTTTTGCTTTAGATTTAGATTTTTATTTCTACCCAAGGATGGTTAAAAGCTAATTGCGGGGGAACTTCAGAATTGATTGATTGACTATATATTTACTTCCTAATGCTTAGTGATTAATGTTCTATTGTGATTAAGATACTAAAAAAATGTCCTTAGAGTCGTCATATTGATGTTCAAACTTATTTATCTTTATGTAAGAAGAAGGACATGAATTAGGGTGAAGAGCAGACAAAGAATGGAATAAATGAAGTTATTGCAACTTACACTATCATATATAAGACCGTGTAACACATTAAAAGTGTGAAGGAGCACAAAGTTATAGTTCTAGCCTCTTTTGTAACCTACATGGTCATGTGCACGATCATGTAATTGGTAGAGTAGCCCACTTTGAATGTGTAAGTTTACAAATTTTGGAGAAAATGACACACTTAATCACCTACACACCTATGTATCTGATTTTGTATTATGATAGAACCTTAATTTTGACTATAAAAGGACATTTAAGAGGTCAAATAAAGCATGAAGAGTTTAGAGACATAAAAGGGGGTAGATTTTTTACCCTTTAGAGAGCTATGGGGAGCTAACCTTCATTTTTCCTGTTCAAATGTGACATCAAGGCCGATGAACATATTTAGGCATTTCGTAATCTAGTAGTGTTGTTCTTACTTTCTTTGGGAATTAATTGGGCTATTATATGATTAATGTTTTTGGATTTATGTAGGAATGATTTAAACACTACATCTGATTCACTTATGGTAAACTAATGGTCAAGCATCATTAAGGCCAACATATTATAGGTTAAATGACCCGAACTTATATGGTTGTTGCCTAGATTAACTTGTTTTCCTATTATATAATGAGATTGTCACACTAAATCTATAGAGATTATTATAGTTTGTCTAATAGCTAGACCTAATTAAAGAGCTTGTTTTAATTATATACAACTTAAGGGAAACGGGGGTTAATAGGCCTATTGTTAATCTATGATTAATAGTTTCAAGGAGAGGTCTAAGAATAACATGATGATTGATTGTTCTCATTTGTGTGAAGATTGAGATTGAACCATGAATTGGATTCAATACCCATTGGTTAATTTTACTTATGCTGTTTGATTTGATTTACCTTTAATAGTTTAGTATTATTTTATTTTATTAATCAAAATTAACCAAACCAAAATTCATCAATAGTAATGTTGGATCCCGTTTTTAGGATTTTTATATTTTATTTTATTTTATTTATTTTATTAAATTATTAAGCATGAAAATAAATTAGAATTTATGAATTTAAAATTTTTGGAGGTTAATATGGTATATTATGAATTTTATATGGTGGTATGAATTAAAAAGAAAGAATGAAAATAAAG
>JAOQMS010042757.1:0-13092 GCA_027563885.1 Erythroxylum longipes
TAACTTAGAAACAAGCAGAAAACCTTTTTGCACAAATAAAACATATTCAGTTACAAATCATGCATGCATTCATCTTATCAAACAAATCATGAGCACATCATAATGGTTTGGGTAAGTCTGAATTCATGACGCACTACACATTTCCATATAATAGTTCTGTGTAGCCATAAACTTGAGGGAGTCCTTAGAGGAGCTCCGTGCCACTAGCGGGCAGGCGGGAGAAGCCTATTTTTAGGTCAACGTGCACGTGACGGTTCTTGAGGGACTACCACAAACCTATATAACATATATATTTCATGATCTTGAAAACTTACTGCCCAAAATAGCAATTCTTGAAAACTTGCTTTTCATATCAGAAACATGGTTTCATAAAGTTCGCAACTTTTTGAAGAAAACATTTTTTTGTATGTAAAACATGCAGCAACATATGACACTTTGTGCTACACCAAACAAGAACAAACAAATGCACATTTTGTCGTAATTGAAATCATTGAAAGAAGAACATTTATGGCTTATTGCTTCATCATAAAACTTTAACCCACCTTAAAAATCCTTGCTTGCTTAGGTATCGAACTTAAGGATGCCTTTCCTCTTGATTCCTTTGCCTCTCTTGAACCCCTCCTTGATTTCCGCAAATCCTCACCAATTAATGAGATTCTTGACTCTAAAGAAAGCTCTTTCCTTCCTCTTTCTTTTCCCCTTCTTGAGTACCCTCAGATTCTCTCTTTAAGCCTTAGAAAAATCGTGACCTAGTTAAAGGCTCTATTCTTTTCACTCTTCTTCCTTTATTCAATTCACGTTTTTCTCTCTTCTAATTTCAAGACAAATCTTCTTTCTTCCTTTTTCTACTCTTAATGCTTGCACAATGTCCATTTTGCCCTTACTTAAAAACTCATGTTCTTTCATCTTTAAGGGAGTTGTCTAAAATACCCCTTATGCCAATTCACCACCTTAAACTTTAATTCCCTTAACCTATATCATATTATCTTACCCACATTAACATGCTAATTAACTCCACGGTAAAATAATATAACAAGACCCCAAAATAAACTAATCATGCTTATTTATCAAAAATAAGTAAATAAAATTCGAGAGCCAACACAGAGGTAGTGGCCTCGAGCCTGAGCCCAAGTTCAACTATTCTCAACCCAATTTTTTAAATTTAAAATTGTCAAAACGATGTCAAAAGATCTAAAGTGTATTGCATACAAAGAACTCTAATAATGATCTGGTAATTGTGAGATGATATTCATTTTTATGTATATTGCATATTTGCATATGATGATTATAATTGTTTTGATTACCGTAATATTTACATACTGTAAGACCATTTTGCCATTAGAGGCAATTTTGTAACTTTCCCTTGCCGTGGACAGTTATTAATTATAATTTGGGTTTTTCAATAAATTACTAGTTAAATTATGTAATTTGATCCAGATAAGGGTAATACAGTGACCCAATAAATGATCTAGATTAATGGGTCGAAGTCCAGTAGAAAATAGGTCCTTTTTGGTGTAGACCTGGTCTATATCGACCTTGTGATGGGGAAGCCCGATATGGAAGCTATATAAATAGGTTATAGTCTCTTGTAGTTGCTTAGATCATTCACAAGCATTCAGAATCTTTGACCCGTTAAGAGAGCTCATGTTTTGAGAGAACTGCAGAAAGGCCTAGACCATATGCCGGTAAACATTTTCTATAAAGACCCTGAGAGATTGAAGCTTGTTTGGCAGCCGAAATCAGCTTCAGAACACGGGATGGAACCGAAATTAGGTATTCCACTTTTTTTTCGTTTTTAATCCTTTCATGACCGATCCTAGGTACGTAATAAGGTCTTTGCTACGTATTACACGTGGTCTCAGAGTGGTTACGTGATCAGATTGCTAGAAATGAAGATTTTTCAAATTTTCATCTCATATGGTTTTTTTCCATTTTTATTCTTTTTTTAGTTTTTTTATTTATATAATTACGTAGAAGTGGTATACATAAGGTTAGCTGTAGAAAATGTCCCAAAGGGAAGCTGGAAGTAGTCTTTGGTGTCAAAGGGGAAGAAAACGTCGAGCGTGTGCGCGCCTAACCCGCTACAATAATGCGAGCGTGCGTCGTACAGATGGTGCGTGTGTCACACGTGCCAACCAGACGCCGCTGCGTTGCACCAATAGGAGAGCGATAAGTGTCATGCGTGTGTCGCACGCTCGAGACGCGGCCCGCTCTCCCACCGGCATGGGAATGCAAGCGCATGCACAGCACGTGCCCATCCGGTCTATCGACGTGGCATAGGCCGATGAAGGACACGTGGCAATGCATGCAACACACAGGCCGCACAGTAGTTGCGCGTCTACTCACGCGCACGCACCAGATTTGTGCCAACCTTCGCACTTATGACACACGCTCGTCCACGCCACACGTGCATCTAACGTGTCTTCCATGTCAGTCGTAAGGACGTGAACAGTGACACAAAAAAAGAAAATTTTCATAAATTTCCATAAAGCTATCTCGGGTATTTTTAGGTCAATTTTCGAGTCTAGGAATTTTTTAAGGTGATTTTCTAATTTTCTGAATTTATTACATTGGTAATTAGATTCCAGAAAAGTTTTTAAAGCTTTTTTAAAGCCGATTTTGAGTGCATTTTCATACATTGAACAATATATAAGGGAGACACTTAAAATTTTATATCTCGTTTGGTAGGCTTAGTATTAAAAAAAGTACGATAGACACTCTTATTCAAAATTTTTAAATTAAAATCTCAAGTAAAGGTTAAGGACAATGTTTTCAGTTTTTGTATGTGATTATTTGACTGTGCATTTAGTTTTTGCATTTATAATTAATTTTCACATACATTATGCCCATGTAGAATGTGAGGATGACATAAGGTTGTATCCTTTGTGTTTGTGATATTTTTTGGGTACTGATAAGATTGTAATCACCACAGTGGCCTTTTGAGTCAGTATTTGGATTGTATCACTTGCATGTTTGGGGATGTCTCTAGTCTCATATTTGGTTATTCTGCCCACAGCTGTTGACCTTATATGGGATTTTGAGATGCACATAAAAGCATTTGATAGAGGAAGACCATTACTTAAATGATCTATTCACCCACAGGTGGTAGTGTCATGAGAGTTGATGATTTGTACTTTGATCGCTTTTATGTAGAGGTCTAATTACATATATTATGTATTTAACCCACAGGTGTTTCATAATATGTGCAATTGGATTCTCTGTATAGATACTTTTTTAATGCTTTAAAGTATCGGTGTTAGCCTACATTTATATTGATTTTGACATTGTCTTTTCGATTTTTCAATCACCTTTTTGGTTAACAACAATGCTGTCATTATTGAAATCTTAAATGGTTTCAACTTCAAGAAGTGGAAGAAGGACGTGGACTTCGCATTAGAGATTGCAGACATCAGCATGGCCATGCATATCGAGCGGCCTCCCCTACTTACAGATGTCAGCTCAGAAGCTGACAAAGTAGCTATGACGACCTGGGAAAGGTCAAATAGGCTGTGCTATTTGACCATTAGGAGGTCGACACCAGATCATTTGTTAAGTGGACTAGTGGAGACGACGGTAGCACGGGAGTTCATGGACAACATATCCCAGAGATACAAGGTCTCTTCTAATACTGAGTATCGCGCCCTGATCAAGGAGCTATTCTCCATGAGGTACACTGGAGAGGAAGGCATATGTGAGTATATCATTCAAATGTTGCACCTTCAGAGCAGGCTAAAGGCACTTGATATACCGATCACTGACTCATTGATAGTGCATCAGGCACTAAACACTCTTCCGCAGGAGTTTGAGATGTTGATCATGTCTTACATCTCACAAGATGAGGCTTAGGACATCAATGCCTTGATTTCCTAGTGTGCTGCAGCAGAGGAAAAGATCAAGAGCTCTCTTTATTCAGCTATGTTTGTAGCCGCGAAGGGTAAGGGGAAGGCTAAACCCCAGCAACCTAAGGGCAAACCCTCTCCTCAAATTCAAAGTGGGCAGTCGAGCATTGCAAAGGGCCCACATGACCTTAAGAATATGAGATGCTTCTTCTGTAAGAAGAAGGGGCACAGGAAGTCTGACTGCCCAAAGTACAAGCTTTGGAAGGTCAAATAGGAGCTATTACGTAACTCCTCAGCCTTTATGACTCATGAATCCAATGTGACCATAACCACATCAAGTTCTTGGTGGTTAGATAGTGGAGCTTCTAACCATGTTACTTCCACGATGTAGGGGTTCATATCCAGGAGAAGGCCGACTAGAAGGGAGCAGAAGCTGATGGTCGGGAATAAAGAGGAGGTGGACGTTTTGTATGTAGGAGATGTAGGATTAAAACTCGATATAGTTTTTGTTTTGTATCTACGAGACACATTTTAAATATCGTCTTTTAGATGGAATCTGATATCTATATCAGTTTTGGATAAGGAAGGTTTTTGTTTTGTATTTGATAATACAGTTGTAAATATTTCTATCAATATAAGACATATCGGTACCGCCTTCTTATCCTACGGATTATATAATATGTCTTACTCCTAATGAGATGTATGTCTCTTCTTATGTTGCTAAACTTGTTACTCGAAAGAGGACCTCCATAAAGGACACATCGTACATGTTGTGGCATAAACGTCTTGGCCACATTTCCAGGGAGAGGGTTGAGAGACTGAAAAAGGATAACATTCTCCCAACTCTAGATTTCAGTGATCTAGAGACATATGTTGATTGTTGTAGGGGCAAGTTAACTAAGATAAAGAAGAAGGGGTCAACTTGTGTTTCAGGATTATTGGACCTCATACATAAGGATGTTAGTGGTTCCTATACGGTTACGTTGTGCAATACAAGATACTTCCTGACATTTATAGATGATTATTCTCGATATGGTTATTTGTTCTTGCTTAAGGAGAAGTATGAAGTTCTTGATAAATTCAAGATCTTCAAGACTGAAGCTGAGAAGTATTTGGGAAGATCAATAAAGATTGTGAGATCTGATAGAGGAGGGGAATACTATAACAGACATGGGATGTGGTCGAAAGGCATAATCGCACCCTAAAGGACATAATGAGGTCAATGCAGAGCAGCACTAACCTACTCGAATACCTTTAGGGTAAAGCCATCAAGACGGCATTATATTTCTTGAACAGAGTCCTGAGCAAGTCAATGTCAAAGACGTCTTTTGAGCTCTGGAATGGCTGGAAGCCAAGCCTTGCACACGTTCGTGTGTGGGGCTGCCCTGTTGAGGTGAGGTTGTATAATCCTAATGAGAGTAAATTGCAACCTCGTTCAACTCGTTACTATTTAGTGGGTTATCTCCACCACTCTAAGGGCTATATATTCTACTGTAGAGAGGGAGGGGCTAGAATAGTGGAATCACAGACGGCAAAGTTCCTGAAATTCAATATCTATGATGAGGGAGGATCCTTACATCCTCCAGAACTTAGCAGGATGGATACTACAATTATTTTGTATGCGCCTCCCATACAGTTAGTTCCGGTGGATGCGGGTCCTAGTACTGTGCTTATGTAGGCACATAAACCTATGTCTATTCAGGAGGAGGTTCATGAGGTATAAGAGCCCGTGCAGTTACGCAGATCCACCAGAGAGAGGCGACCTGCTATCTCACCATATTACATAGTATATCTAGGTGCACAAGACTATGATATTGGACATGTTGTGGATCCAGCTACTTTTTCAGAGGTCGTTTTTAGACCCCATATAGATAGGTGGTGGGAAGCAATGAAAGACGTGATGCAATCTATAAAGTATGGGAGCTCATTGATTTACCTCAACATTGTAGGCCTGTTAGTTGCAAGTGGCTATTTAAGACCAAGAAGGACACACAAGGTCAAGTTGAGCGGTTTAAGGTGCATCTAGTTTCCAGGGGATTCACTCAGAGAGAAGGAGTTAACTTTAATGTTACCTTCTCTCCTGTGTCCTCGAAGGATGCGTTTAGAGTAATTATGGCATTAGTAGCTCATTATGATATGGAGCTACGTCATATGGACGTGAAGACCGCTTTCTTTAATGGTAACCTTTATGAGGAGGTCTATATAGATCAGCCTGAAGGATTTTAGGATCAAGATACAATTGACAAGGTATGCAAGTTGAATAAATTACTATATGGTTTAAAGCAAGCTTCCAAACAGTAGTACCAAAAGTTTGATGAGGTTTTGACCTCATTCGGCTTTGTGGAGAACAAAGTTGAAAGATGCTTATACTATAAGGTCAAGGGGAGCAAGGTCATCTTCATACTTCTGTATGTTGATGATATCTTGCTCGTATCAAATGATTTGACCATGTTGCATGAAGTTAAGCAAATTTTGGCCAAACATTTTGATATGAAGGATTTGGGCGAAGCATCTTTTTTACTTAGTATACAGATTCACCGGGACAGATCTCAACACTCATTAAGCCTCTCACAAAGTGTACATTGAGCGTGTGCTACAAAGGTTTAATATGGTTGAGTGTAGACCTATTGTAGCACCTATCTCTCTTGGAGAGAGATTATCTTTGGCATAGTGTCCAAAGAATGAGGTTAAAAGAGAGGCTATGAGGAATGTTCCATACTCTAGTACTGTTGGTAGCCTGATGTATGCCCAAGTGTGCACTAGACCAAACATAGCATTTGCTATTGGACTGCTAGGTCGATATCTAGCTGACCTAGGTGTAGGTCATTGGAATGCAGTCAAGCGGGTGTTGAGATACATTAAGGGTACCAAGGATTATACGTTGACATACAGGAAAGTCAACGAATTGAACCTCACAGGGTATACGGACTCAGATTTTGCTCTATGTCCAGATGATCGCAAGTCCACTTCAGGATACATTTTGATGTTGGCAGATGGTGCGATATCATGGAAAAGTATTAAGCATACACTGGTTACTTCCTCGACCATGCATGCAGAGTTTGTTGCATGTTATGGAGTTGCTACACAGGCAATTTAGCTCAGAAATTTGATTTCTGAGTTGTTTGTGGTGGATTCGATTGCTAGACCTATACGGTTGTACTGTGGTAATCTTACTGCAGTGTTTTTTAGTAACAACAATACGAGTATCACGGGGTCTAAGCATTTGGAGGTCAAGTATCTGACCATAAAGGAGCTGATCCAGAAGGGTGACATTAAAGTGGAGCACATCAGGACTGAGGATATGTTAGCTGATCTGCTGACTAAAGGACTTCACCCACTAGTGTTTACTAGACATGTATCCAGTATGGGCATGTTGAAGTCCTTAGGCAGCATTAGTTAGGGATCGTTGTATTTTGCTCCTTAAATAATTGTATATTTGTTGTATTATGACATTATGATTATTTATTAATAAAGATGATCGTATTTTTCCTCAATAATAGATGTTTTGCATATAGTCATAATGCACGTAGAAGTCTTAAGATTTATGTTGATTTTAAGCATTTTAAAGATCATAAGACATTTATAAATTTCAACCTTGAGCCTATGTCATTAAACATATAAAGTTTATATGGATATCCTTAAAGTTTCATATGACATAGGGGGGATATAAGTTTTAATCCCATGAAGGTTATCTAATGTTGTTTAGCATTCAGTTAGAGAACATAAAGGTTTTCTCTAATGTTGTTTCGTTCTGATGAGAGGAAACAAGTTTTCTCTGATGTTGTTTAGCATTCAGTGAGAGAAAACAGGATTTCTCTGCTGCAGTTTAGCAATGTGGTTTAGCATAAAGTTAGAGAAATCGAGACCTATAGACGAAGATGATACATATTAGATCATAAAGGTATTATTGTAGTCTGCCACACTCTATTTTTCCATTCATGTTATTGAAGTATTAGGTATTTGTGATTATATTGGACCTGTGTCACACATGACACATGTGTTTGATATTTTTCAGTATCGAAAGCCTTACATTACAGAAATTAGGACTTTCATTACCTTTGAATCAAATATTTTTAAAACTTTTTGTACCATTACAGTAGTACAACTTAACCAGGTTTTTCAAACTGTTTTTGAACTTGATTAAAACTGCAATTAATAAGGGGAGATTGTAAGACAATTTTGCCCTTAGGGGCAATTTTGTAATTTTTCCCTTACCGTGGACAGTTATTAATTGTAATTTTAGTTTTTCAATAAATTACCAGTTAAATTACGTAATTTGATTGAGATAAGGGTAATATAATGGCCCAATAAATGATCTAGATTAATGGTCGAAGTCTCGGTGGAAAATGAATCATTTTTAGTGTGGACCTGGTCCATATCAGCTTTGTGACGGAGAAGCCTGATATGGAAGCTATATAAATAGGTTTTTGGCCTTCTGCAGTTGCTCAGATCATTCACGAGTATTCAGAATCTCTGACCCGTTAAGAGAGCTCATGTTTTGAGAAAACTGCAGAAAGGCCTAGACCACGTGCTGGTGAACATTTTCTACAAAGGCTCCAAGAGATTGGAGCTCGTTTGAAAGTCGAAATCAGCTTCAGAACACGGGATGGAACTGAAATCAGGTATTTCACATTTCTTCGTTTTTAATCATTTCACGACCAATCCTAAGTACGTAATAAGGTTTATGCTATATATTATACATACATGTTTTGGATTATATTAAATATTACTAAATTATTGATTATTAATTTATTTAATGGTTTTCTATTGAAATTTTTTTGGGACTAATATTATTGGGATATCATATCTAAAAGAAAGTGGATATTTAAAGAAAGTTACTTCCGAATCAAATTCATTTGCCCAAAAGATGTAAGAATTTAAAAATAAAAGAGAGGATAAAAGATATTTAAATTTGATTTAAAAGACATTTAATAAAATAGACAATTTTTTAATACACAATTTTTTAATTTGTATTAATAAAATTTTAACAAAATAAAATATTTATATAATTTTTTGCATAAAAATTAATTTGTATTATATAACATTATATATTAAATATTTATATAATGAAAATTTAATATTATATATTAAATATTTATTTGTTTTTTATGCCAGTAATGATATATAAAAATAATAATTGAATAAAATAATAAAAATATTATAACTTTATTAATAATTATCAAAATATCAACAAATTAATTATTAATATATATAAAAATCCGTATTATAAATAAAAATAAGAAATTTATTATATTATTTATTACTAATTATTACATAACGGACAAAATACTTAATTTATTATTATTTAAATTAATAAATATATTATTAATAACTGATAAAATATGTATGTATACGCTTCGGTAGTATTTTTAACGAAGAAAATCAACCGGAGATTCTGAAAAAATTTGGATAAAAATGAAAACTTAATTCCCGCGAAGCTTTTGAAATAGATAAAAATTTTAAAAGAATAATTAAGGTTGATAAATATGAGCTGGCTAGACCTTGGCTTGAGGTGACCGAACCACAAGTTGAGACTCCTTGACTCAATAAAAAAGTACAAAATTATGTCATTTTATCAAAAAGGCCGTTGTTTTGTCAAAAATTTTTATAAAAATTATGGAGTTGAGTTGGGCTTAAAGCTGCCAGCTTATAGTCCCAACCCGACTCATTATCTTCCTTAAAAGAATCTGTGAAACAATAAAAAGATTGCTAGTGTCTTTTGACCTTCTCTCTTAAAATGCAAAACTCTTCGGTCTCGTATGTTATGGCGTCTGATTGAAGCCCATGAGATGGAGGAGCCTCTTACTTCCTTTGGGCCTCTTAAACACTTCACAGACTATACTAGTGTAATATTTTCATTTAATACCCAACTTTTATCTATTTTATTTTATTTTATTAATTGATTAATATCTAAATATTTCACATTGAAAATATTATCTCAATATTTTATTATGCAATGTTATATTGTCAAGAAAATATCCATAACCATTTTGCAATGCTAATCATGCGTGCCCTATAAAATATATCCAAAACAAAATTTGATTATCGAAAATCTAAATAAATATATGTTTTAATACTAATGTGTAGAAACATTTTAATTGAGAACAAAAAGATTAAAAGTGCATTTTACACCTTAACATTTACAATAAAATATAGAACAGATCTTAATGTTTCAAAGCATTCAAATTAAACTTTAACATTTTCAAAATATTCAAAATAGACTCTAATTAAATGAAAATTTTGTTAGAGTTAATTTTACGTTAATTAAATGTCACATCAATACTAATGTGATATTTTTATTTTTTAAATAAAAACAAACCTACTGTTTACAATATATATATGAGTCTTATTGTCACGTGATAAGTGGAACTTATTGTTTGAAATGTATACATAGAGTCCACATAATAATGGGGCTCACGTTTTGATTAATTTTGTCATTTATTCTGAATGTAAATATATTATATTTTATATTGAACGCTTCAAAATATTAGGATTTAAGTTATGTTCTGTTGTATGCCTTAGACGTTAGGACAAAACATTAATATTGCAAATGACTTTGGTGTGCTGTCCATTTTGCAAGGGGCCTTCGGGCATTGAGGTCGAGCTCAATAATTTTTGTCTTATTTGCGATTGTGATAACTGATATGTTTCTGCTGTATTTGAACACACACAATTCTCTAACGTTTGTTTTCTTTAGGTTATCATTTTCGACCTCCTCAATACGGTTACTGATCTCTTTCTATTATATTTTAGTAGCCACTATTCTCTGATACTTGTTCTTTTTAGGTATTATTTTCAAGTCACTTGTCTCAACTTGGATAAGCACGAACTTACTCGCCTTTAACGTTTCCGAATAAAACTTATCTCTGAAATAAGGTCTATTTCACGTCTTATCATGCTTCTATGAAAGACTAATAACACATCCATGCATAATGTTGGAACGTGACGTCTGGACAGCGTAACTCGCGCGCGCGCACACACACACGTTACTAAAAATGCTGTTAACCCGTTTTCTTATTTAAGTGAATTTAAAGTGGAAAACAAACTTGTATAAGCACCAAGTCAAAATTTTTATAGGGTTTACGAGGAATTCTTTTGAGTTAAATTCCTAATCTCCTTCTCAACAACTTAAAGGTTACCCTTTCGTAACTAATCTTTCTCCCAATATTAAACAAACTCTTTTCAATAAAATAGAAATTTTGATAAAAATTATACACATCTCTCGTAAGAGAGTTGTTTATATAATACTTCTTTACTTTCATTAAGCTCGTATAGTATATACTCTTGTAACCTTTCTTGAACCACATAAATTCGTACTATTGTCACTACAAATCGTCTAAAGGGAAAAGAAATCATCCACTAACTTAGGAGTCATTGTAAGAAGAGTTTTTCTTGATTTATGTAGTATAATAATGTCATGTACCTAGGGTTTTTGTTATTCTTGTGTATAGGGTTATTTTTTATATTTTATAATAAACTTTGGGCAAAGTAAAAAAATGATCCTTATTAGGCCCTTTTTGTTGTTCTTTATGAGAGTGAAGAGTCCTCGTAAAGAACAAAATGAGATAACTTGATAGCTATATTGTATTTTCTTTTTTTATTTCTAATCTTTTTTCAATAAAAAGGGTACTTTGACGATTTGAGTTTTTTCATTTGGTATACTCCTAACGTTACAATTTATGTGTTTCCTTCCGCTTAATTCTTTTAATTCTAATCTTGTTCCTATTAAAATAACATAGATTTTATAAGAGGATAAATTCTTTTAATCGGAGAAAACATCATAAATTCTTAGTTGTAGTAAATTTCTTTTCTAATCTTGATGTTGTGTTTTATAAAAATGAAAAAATATATTAATAAGCACTGTTAAATGCAATATAATAAATCTAGTACCGAACAGACCGAAATTAGTTAAATGTAGGTGCCAAAGTCGGCCACAAAAAAAGGAACCTAATGGCGTAAAATACACGTGGAAAGGATCCAAACAGAGTTTCTATAAGTCACCGATTTATCATAAAAGTTTAAAATATTGTGTGAGGTCAACTTAATTAGTTTTATATATTCACTAACACACTCCTCAAGTGAAAACTCTTTAGGCTCGAAACTTGCACAGGCTCACTCTATCTTATGCTGAATAATAGGTGGGTAGTAGGATTTAAACTCACAATCACTTGGTCACAGAAACTCTAATACTATATTAAGCAGTCATTTTACCACAAAAGCTTAAGCTATTGTGTAAGACTTGGTGGTTGAGATAGATCAGTTTCAGGAATGGTTCGAAGGATACGAGGAAATGGTTGTAGTAAATTTCTTTTCTAATCTTGATGTGTGTTTTATAAATATGAAAAAATATATTAATAAACACCGTTAAATGCAGTGTAATGAATCTCATACTGTATCAATCGAGATTGGTTAAATGTAAGTGCCAAAGTCGGCCACAAAAAAAGGACAATAAAGGTGTAAAATATGCGCGGAAAGGATCCAAACAGAGAGTTTCTATAATATTCCACCTTAGAATTAGTCAATCTTAAAGCAAAAGATAAGGTTATTCTTGGGTGACTAAAAAGTGATAAGTTTAAGGATGTCAATGGGCCGGGTCGAGGGCCTCAAAAACCATGAGCCGCGGGTTGGCCCGTGGCCCGGCTGGCCAAGGGCGGGTTGGACCAAACCCGGCCCATCCATATTTTTTAATATTAAAAAATACAAAACGGCACCGTTTTGTCCAGCCGCGCCGACCCGTCGCCCGCACCGGCGGACCATGGTCTGCCCCCGGGCGGACGGACCGAGCCAAAATTGACAACCCTAGATAGATTCAAGTCATAAAAATGGACGCTTTATAAAATATAAAGAAAAGTCTACATATAATTGATGACCTTTTTTAATCTTCATAAACCGAAAAACCTTGTGCATTGAAACCAGTATAATGAGATCCGTACCGTTCCAGCTGGTACTGGCCGGAAGGTACCGTACCGGTTGGAGACCGGTACCTGGATCTCATCTTCGGTACCGACCAAAAATACCGAACGGTACTGGGTTTTTCCGTTGGGTACCGGCCGGTACCCAACATACCGGAAAATTCTGGGTAGTTTCGGAAATTCCAGAAACTTGGAGGACTGATTTGCAAATAAAAAAACCTAAAATCTACCCCCCCCCCGACCCCGACTACCGTCCATTACTTACCCCTCTTTAGCTTTTCTCTCTAACTCTCACCCTCTCTCTCTCACTCTCTCGCTCTCACCGTCTCTCTCGCCGGCGT
>JAOQMS010042758.1:0-13089 GCA_027563885.1 Erythroxylum longipes
CCCTTATTTTAGGATATGTATCGGAATGACCTACGGGCGTCCCGGTGCGTACCCTAGGGTAATGGGGTGTTACATATTATATGGTGTCTCTATTTCTTTACTGCTTCTCAAGGTGATAACACTTACATTCTCTTTTGGGTTCACAATTGTTTGAAAAGGAAGTTTACCCAAACTATGATTTTCCAATCAGCTAACAGCAGTAGCAATATGACTTATTTGATTTTCCAAATTCTAAATATTAACTCTTTTTTGCTTTTGAAATTGTAGGGTACCATTTTGAAACTGAGTGTATTCTAAGCCAGTTTCTTCATCATTTCTTCCATCCTAAATTGCATATTTGGGAGTATAGCCCTATACTTCTTTTATGGTTAACCCTAGAAACTTCCAAAAACATTCACTTGTTCCATGGATGTTTCTTGCAAGGTTGGATGCATATGAGTTGGATGGCCGACCACTGTGCAAATTTCGAATGCTTTTACTTGTTAATTACTATTTGTAGCCATTTGTCTTACTAAATATGTCTAACCAATTATCTGTTGTTCCAATGAGGCAGTACTAGCTTCATGGACTTTTAATGGCCTAGGATCTGTTCGCAAGGTTACACGCGCTAAGTTTACTATTTATAACCTTGGTAAATTCCACAAGCACATTGGTCGTTCGCATAGTACCTAAAGTGTCAATCCCGCAAGGAAGTCTAATCTAGTCCTAGAATCTAAGGTCGTCCTAAACTATAATAATTCTAAATAAATCATTAATGCAGAAATTAAATCAATCAATAATCAATGATGAGAAATTAAAGTGCCGAAGTGTAACAAAATAGCAATCACATAACCCAATCTAAAATTAACCTAGAAGATACCAAATGAGATAAAGAAGATTTTGATTTGAAATTAATGGAAACCTAACCAATTATGTAATCACTAAGTTAATGAGTCTAGACGGTCCTAAGGTAAATTGCTTTCTCTTGAGTTATAATTCTTAACCCTAATTGATGATCCCTAATTTAAATTATGGAATTGAGATCTCTCGATTCGCAATTAGCCCAAAACCTAAATTAGTTCTAAGTTGTCTATTAACCTACCAGGAATCTATGTTCAATCTCTCACTACACAATTATACCGATTTGATTCAATTCTCAACCTTCAATTCACCTAACTCTCGTTAGCCCAAATTGATTATTTTTACCCGGCTCACCCTCTCAGTTTGTCGCTAAGTTATTAAGAGCATAATTGAAATCACAATTAAATTAATAAAAACACAATCAATCAATATTCATTAATCTCAAAAATCAAAATCCAAAGGTGAGTATAAACAATAACTTAACATTCAACACAAACGAATCTCAACACCTATTTCAATACTATACATGAATAAAACTGAAATAAATGGAAAATACATTAAGAACGGAGTCGGGGAGGCACCGACAGCAGGAAACCACCTGTATTGGGAAGTACGCCACATTTAGCTCATCTCTGTGCCTCTCTTCCTTTGTCTCCTTCCTCAATCTCTTGATTTCTCTCTAGGTTTTCTCTCAGAATTAGCAAAATCAAGCTCTCTCGCATGAATCTCTAAGCTCTCTAAAGACTACCACATCTGGTTTGTAATGTTCTATTTATACTTTTGAGGCTCTAGGTTAAAGTCAGGGTCAAAACGGTCTAAAAACTATTGCAAAACTTGAGTTTTCCTATCAACCCAACGTAGGCCACGATTGTGGTTAGCGCCTTAACCTTTCTGTCATGATTGTGGCCCCATGTGCACGATCGTGGCCTAACTTAGAGGCTTTCTGTCATGATTGTTCCCTATGTGCACGATCGTGGCCTGGATACTGCTGGCTCGTCCTTCTCTGTCATGATCATGGCCTACTGTGCCATGATCGTAGGCTATGTTTTTATCCTAAAAACTCCTCGAATCTTCTCCATTCTTCACTGTTTACCCTTACATCACGGTACCTAAAAAATATAACATTTAAGCTCAAAGACTTAATCTAACCCGTAAAAAACACTAAAACCCTCAAAATAACATAATTAGACCCTAAATGCATACTCAACACTCAAATTCACACTAAATACATAATAAATTAAACCCTAAAACATCATGCAATTGGCAACTATCAAAATTCCCACACTTAAACATTTACTTGTCCTCAAGCAAACAAAACAACAACATACAACAAACACAAAACATATAATGCAATAATGAGGCAATGGATTTGATCTTCATGAAATGAATTTAATCTTGAACACAATCATTCAGTTATGTCAAATCATGAACATGCAAAATATGTGTCTAGGGGCTTTGAACTAAATATAGAACTTAATCAAGACCTAAGTGTCAACTTATTTACCCTTTTCAATTGTACACACACATTAATAATTTTTCAGTCCCTCAGACTTTGTAACTATTCCTAAGTACATTTTCATGAAAATTTAAGCTTATTACAAGTCCAGTAGGTTTTTATTAAGAAAACTCACTTTTTTATTATTTAAACCCAGATTTAGTCTTTTACTTAGAGGCAAAAATTTGTGATGAATGTCGATCCGGTTACTCAACTAATTCATTTTACTAAATAACTTGGTTGAAACGTCATTATAGCCTTTTTACGCGAAGACACATTTTTAATGCGTGTCAATCTAGTTACTCAGCTATTATCGCATTTTTAACTGACTACTAGCTCTATTCATAACCCAAAGGTCGGCAGAATAGTAATTTATTAACAAACTTTTTTTATTGCCTACCTTGTTGCTTTTAACTATTTGTTTTCAAGAAAAATACTAGTTACGCTACTTAAGTTAAAAGACCTCAAATCATGAATGAATGTGACAATCTAGAGGGTGCTAAATTTACACTAAGACCTATTTAGGTTGTATATTTATCCAAAGGCTCCCTAATTCACTAATTTCACAGGCTAATGACCGTTCACAACCTAATAGATTATGTCCAAAATTAAATGTGTTTCACTCAATCTAAGCCATTGACACATTCACACACTTCACACAATGTAACCTAATAACTATCATATAGTATGCAAAATCACATTCAAAAGGGACAACATATAATCTCTACCCACACTTGAACAACACATTGTCCTCAATGTGAAAAGGAAGCACACATAAACACATGAATGAAGGGTAAAGAAAAAAATTAAAGTAACAAAGAACTGAAAAAATTAACAATAAGAATAAAAATAAGAATAAAAACATAAACAAAATAGAAGTGAAGGCTAATTTGGAAAAGAAAATTTGGGTTAGGTAGAAATCCTAAAGGGATGGAGGTGGTGATGGTGTCAGAGGTAAGAGCTCACATGCCTCACTCACGTTTTATTGTAACTAAATCTAACTATCCCTAACTTTTTCAAACAAAATCTAAATTTGCTGGTTTTTGGTCCTTAGCTTGACCTTTGGTCTAGGAAGGCATTTTCAATTATTCAAAGAAAAGGAAATCACTTTCTTATCTTTTGGAATTGCTCCTCCAAGATATAGCTTGCACCGATGTCCATTGATCTTAAAAGTCTCCTTGTTAGAATTTTCCAATTTGAAAGCTCCATGATCAAAACCTTGAATGACCATAAATGGTCCACCCCATTTGGACTTCAACTTTTTTGTAAATAACCTCAATCGGGAATTATATAGTAAAAAAGTGTCTCCTACTTTGGATTCCTTTTTCTTGAGACAAGTATCGTGCCATTTTTTAACCTTTTCCTTCTAAAGTTTGGTGTTCTCATAAGCATTAAAACGAAATTTGTCAAGCTTATCAAGTTGTAGAAGTCTCTTTTCACCGGCTTACTTCCAGCTGAAATTTAATGCTTTAATCACCCAGTATGCCCTATGTTCTAATTCGACCGGCAAATGACAAGCTTTGCTGTACATGAGTCTATAAGGAGTTGTTCTAATAGGTGTTTTAAATGCTGTCCTATAGGCCCACAAAGCATCATCTAACTTAGCTGCCTAATCTTTCCGAGAATTGTTCACTGTCTTTTCTAGAATTCGTTTAAGCTCTCGGTTAACAACTTCCACTTGGCCACTAGTCTGTGGATGGTAAGGTGCAACAACTCGGTGGTGCACTCTGTATCTTTTTAGGAGAGAATCAAAAGATCTATTGTAAAAATATGCACCTCTATCACTTATTATTGTATGTGGCACTCCAAACCAGTTAAATAGCTGTTTAATGAACTTTTGCACTACGTTCCCATGATTGGTTGGAGATGCTATCGCTTCGGCCTAACACAAAACATAATCGACTCCCACCAGAATGTATATATTCCCCATTGACGATGGAAATGGACCCATAAAAGCAATGCCCCAGACATCAAAGACCGCTACTTCTTAAATGTTGAATAAAGGCATTTCATCTCTTATGGAGATGTTGCCTATCCTCTAACATCAATCGCATTGTGCCACGTAGGTCTATGCGTCCTTAAATAACTGCGGCCAGTAAAATCCACTCTCCAGTATCCGAGCTGCTGTTTTGTTGGCCCTATAATGCCCAGCATACTGTCCTTCATGACATTGCTTAAGGATGTCTAACATTTCCTCATCTGGAACACAACATCGCATTAATCCATTTGCACAAACTTTATATAAGATTAGCTCATCCCATATGTATCGATTGCAGTCATGCAAAAATTTCTTCCTTTATTGTTATGAGATATCTGATGGGAATTTACCACTGGTAATATAATTAGCAATATCCGCAAACTATGGTGTAGTTAAGCTCTCGAGTAGCATCAGAGTTTCATCAGGGAAATTTTTGTTAATGTCCTTGCTTAGCTTGCATTCCCCTCCCTCAAGTCTAGATAAGTGGTCTATAACCACATTTTCTGCTCCCTTTTTATCTCTCACTTCTAAATCAAATTCTTGTAAAAGTAACACCCATCTAATGAGCCTTGGTTTTGCATCCTTCTTGTTGAAAAGTTATTTTAGTGTTATGTGGTTAGTGAATACAATTACCTTTGAACCCCAAAAGGTACTTTCAGAATTTATCACATGCATACCACTACGAGCAATTCCTTTTTTGTAGTTGTTTAGTTCAGTTGGGGTCCTGCAAGAGTTTTACTGGCATAGTTGATTGTATGCAATATTTTATCTTTCCTTGGGTCCAATATGTAACCTATGGCTTGGTCACTCGCATCGGATATAACTTCGAACAAAAGTGTCCGGTCTAGTGGTTATACAATTGGTGCTGATACTAATGCCTTTTTTAAAGTGTTGAATAAAGAAATACACTTATCATTAAACACGAAGGGCACATCGTTAACTAAGAGGTTAGTTAAAGGTTGTGCAATTTGCGAACAGTCCTTAACGAATCGTCGGTAGAATCCTGCATGACCTAAAAATCGTCGTACCCCTTTGACATTGCTTGGGGGTGGAAGTTTTTCTATTACCTTTATTTTTGCTCTGTCAACTTCAAATCCTTGATATGAGATCTTATGTCCAAGAACGATCCCTTTTTGCACCATGAAGAGACATTTCTCTAATTCAGCACTAAGTGTGATTCTTCACATCTTTGAAGAACTTTGTCCAAATTAGTTAGACACGAATCAAAGTAATCTCCAAAGAATGAAAAGCCATCCATAAACACCTCGATTATGTCTTCTATCATGTCAGTGAAGATTGACATTATGCACCTCTGAAATGTCACTAGAGTGTTGCAAAAGTTCGAAAGGATCCATCTTTATGTGAAGGTTCCATAGGGGCAAGTAAATGTGGTTTTCTCCTGATCATTAGGGTAGATGAAAATCTAATTATAGTCCGAATATCCATCTAAGAAGCCATAAAATGAATGGCCCGCTACCCTTTTGTATCATTTGGTCTATAAACGAGAGAGGGAAGTGATCTTTCTTAGTCACTGAGTTGAGTTTATGATATTCTATACAGACTCTCCACCCTGTGACTGTTCTGGTTGAAATTACTTCTCCACTTTCACTCTCTATCACCATCATTATGCCCTTCTTAGGTATGCATTGCACTGGACTGACCTATTCACTATCAGAGATGGGATAAATTATCCCCACATCTAGGAGTTTTATGATCTCCTTCTTGACCACCTCCTTCATGTTAGGGTTTAGTCTTCGTTGATGCTCTCCTACCGTTCTACATCCTTCCATTAAGTTTATTCGGTGCATGCAGACATTTAGGCTTATTCCTCGAATGTCAGCAATCTGGCATTTGATGGCTTTCATTTGCTTCTTAACAATTTCCACCACCTTAATTTCTTGTTTTTCACTCAATTGGTTGGAAATTATTATAGGTAGAGTTTGAACTTCACCAAGAAAGGTATACCTGAGGTGTGCAGGTAAAGGCTTGAGCTCTAATGCTGGAGGTTTCTCTTAAGATGGTGGCATGGGTGCTTCGGTCTGAACTAATTTGTCTTGATGTACTCAAACATCTGCCTCCTCCATCTCATCATCTTCTTTATATTTAGGAATTTGGTGTCCATTGTCAGCTTTTGTTTCCAATGATTGCACTCCTGTTATGAAGCTCTCAACTTGTTCTTGCAAACTTTGATCCAAAGGTGAGTATAACCAATAACTCAACATTCAACACAAACGAATCTCAACAACTATTTCAATCCTATACATGAATAAAACTGAAATAAATGGCAAATATGTAGGGAACAGAGTCGGGGAGGCGGCGATAGTGGGAAACCACCTGTTTCGGGAAGTACGTCATGTCTAGCTCATCTTCGTGTCTCTTTTCCTTTATCTCCTTCCTCAATCTCCTAATTTCTATCTAGGTTTTCTCTCGAAATTGGCTTAATCAAGCTCTCTTACACGACTCTCTAGGCTCTCTAAAGACTGCCGCATCTGACTTGTAATGTTCTATTTATACTTTTGAGGCTCTAGGTCAAAGTGGGGGTCGAAACAGTCTAAGAAATCTTGCGAAACTTGAGTTTTCCTATCAAGCCAATGCCTTAACCTTTTTTTCATGATCGTGGCCCCTTGTGCATGATCGTGGCCTGACTTGGAGGGTCTCTATCATGATCGTGCCCTATGTACACGATCGCGGCTGGCTATTATTGGCTCATCCTTCTCTGATCGGGGCTATTTTTTTGGCCCGAAAACTCCTCGAATCTTCTCCATTCTTCACCATTTACACTGAAACACTAACAAACACATCACGGTACCTCAAAAATATAACATTTAAGCTTAAACACTTAATCTAACCCATAAAAAACACTAAAACACTCAAACTAACATAATTAAACCTTAAATGCATACTCAACACTCAAATTCACACTAAATACATAACAAATTAAACCCTAAAACATCATGCAATTGACAACTATCAGGATCCTCTCAAATGTTGAACTGTTGAGAATCAGCAACCATGTTGGAAATTAAATTTTTGGCTTCGATAGATGTCTTATCTTCCAATGCACCTCCGCTTACTGCATTTATCATACTTTTTTCTTATGGCAGAATTCCTTCATAGAAATACTAGATCAAAAGTTGTTCACTAATTTGATGGTGAGGGTAACTAGCACACAGTCTCTTAAAACACTCCCAAAACTTGTATAATGTCTCCCCATTATGTTGTCCAATAGCACATATTTCCTTCTGAATATTTATAGCTCAAAAGGCAAGGAAGTAATTTTTCAAAAAAAAGTCTTTGCATTTGATTCCAAGTAGTGATTGATCTAGAGGGTAAGTAGAAAAGCCAATCTTTTGTAGTGTTCCCCAATGAGAAAGGGAACCTTAGCTTAATCCACTCTTCTTAAACCCCAGCTAGCTTCATACTAAAATAGACCACGTGGAACTCCTTGAGAGGCTTATGAGGATCTTCACCTAGCATACCACGAAAAGTGGGCAAAAGATTAATTAGACCGGATTTAAGCTCAAAAGCAACATTAATAGTAGGAAAATCAATGTACAAAGGTTAATCGTTAAGATCAAGAGCAGCCAACGGTTTAAGAGTGCAATTATTATTTTGCTCACCATGTTATAATCTGTTTCAAAAATAGAATCACTAGAACAAATCTAAGGCAATTTGAATTCCTGGTGAAGAGCCAATTATCCTATTAGATGGTGATGGATCCTCGGAACTTTAGGTATAGGATGGTGATGGATCCTCGAAACTTTAGGTAACTTTTCTTCGCGATTTGTGAGATAGTTATAGGTTGCATAATATTTTAGTTAGTAGTTTAGTATGTTTTTAGTTATTAAATTGAATGATTAATGCATGTTTAGGTTAAGATTGTGTTATTTAGTTAGATATTTTTGTTTTGAGTGTTTTATGGGTTAGAGCATGCTTTTAAGCTTAAATTTTGTTTATTTGAGGTGCTTTGATGTGTTTATTAGTGCTTTAGATCAAATATCAAAGAAGGAGAGAATTCAGAGGAAGCCTGGAGCAAGGCCTTTAGGCTATAATCGTGACAAAAGTTTGGTGGGTCTACCACGATTGTGACAGAGAGCAAAATTAAGTGCGACAATCATGGCACTATAGGTCATAATTATGGCCTACACGACAACAAACACAAATCGACTTCTAAAATGTAACTTTTCAAATGATATTTCAGACTTTTGTTCCTAGGTAAACCCAAATGTTTGCCCTAAATGGAAAAGATATAAATAGAAAAGGCAAAAGAACTAAAAAGGAACTCCATTTTTTGCCACTTTGAGAAAGATCCAAGGGATAGGAAGAAGAAGAGAGAAGGAGGAGAAAGGAAGAAGGAGAAGAAGAGCTGCAGTACTGCTATCTTCCCAATCCTTTCTGACCCTTCCAAATGACATTTCATTTCATCTTTATTATTCTTTCTTTTGATTGTATGAGATAGATTTGATAGTTATGGATTTAGGTTTGATGATGATATTCTAAACTCCTTTAGGGATTTGTTCTTGAATCAATGTTAATGTGATTTCTTTTGATATTAATACATTGGATATTGTGATTATTTGTTGTATTTTTATGCGTTGGTAACAAATCCAAAGAGTGAACCAGTAGAAAAAAGGATTAAATTAGGTAATGAGAGTTAAATAATCTAATAAATCACGCCAGTAATCAAATTAGTAATTTATACGAAGAGAGATCTCCTATGAGGACCCGATATTCTATTATAGGGCTTAAGATCTAATTGGATGTGTGGGTTTTTTTGTTAATTAAGAGATTGTAAATTCCATAATTCAATTAACGGTTATGATTTAGGGTTTAAAGGTTATAACTAGAAAGAGAGTAATCCACCCTTCAAAAGGCTAGGACTGATGCCTTATTAACTCAAAAGTAATCATGCTAGCATTTGATGATAGAATAGATCCCCCTTCTCATTATCGACTAATCTTCCTTTTGTGATTTTTTATTGTTCATTAGTGGTGCTCAATTTGATTCCTTGTATGTTAATTTTACAATTTAATTTTCAATCAATCCATATTCATAAATTTAATTTTCTATTTAGTTTTATTTTCTTTCTAATAATCATTTTAGGCC
Source organism: Erythroxylum longipes (assembly GCA_027563885.1). Lineage (NCBI taxonomy): Eukaryota > Viridiplantae > Streptophyta > Magnoliopsida > Malpighiales > Erythroxylaceae > Erythroxylum > Erythroxylum longipes. The sequence goes on from JAOQMS010042758.1 coordinate 9,420, forward strand.
TTAGATAACTTAGAATTAGATTAGTTCACCAACTCCTCGTGGGATCAACACCATTAATACTACAAATTTATAATCTGTACACTTGTAGATATTGGGGTTTTATTAGAAGTAAAACTTACTTAATAAGTTTTTGGCGTTGTTGCTGAGGAGTTAGTAGGATTAGCTTAATTCTTTTAGTCTAAGGAGTTTCTGCCACTCTTTTGTTTGTGCAATAGCATGAACACAATAATTACTAGGAGTTCGAGTCAAATAGTCGAAACTTTAGAACTTGAAATCTCCTAGTTAGAGCGAGCAATCCGAAAAGCTATACATGAAGAAGAAGAAGAGAATATCGAAATAACCATGGCTGAGGAATTTCATCAAAAGTTTCAATAAAGAGGAAACCAAGGGAACCAATCACGGACCCTCATAGATTTCATAAGACTAGGATTTAATGAGACTAATCAAGATGTCGCTAGACCACCTATTCAAGCATCTTCATTTGAAATAAAGCCAGCTTTACTAAACATGTTGCAAACAAATGTGCAATTCTATGGACTGACCAACGGGGATCCTAATGCGTACATAGTAAATTTCTTAGAAATATGTGATACCTTCCAACAACATAGAATGTTAGAAGATTCCATTAGGATGAGGCTCTTCCCCTTCACGCTAAGAGATAGAGCAAAGGCATGGTATCATTCACTCAATCTTGCAAAAGTCACAACTTGGGAGCAATTGGTGTGTGCATTCTTAGACAAATACTTCCCCCTCGCAAAGACTACCAAAATCATCAAGAAAATTACAAACTTTCAGTCGAGTGATGGGGAGTCACTGTATGAAGCTTGGGAAAGGTACAAAGATTTGCAAAGGAGGTGCCCTCACCATAACCTACTTAAGGAGTTTCTGCTATAAATTTTTTATAATGGAGTGAACCCACCTGCCTAAGGCAACATTGATGTAACAGCAGGAGGATCTTTGATGATGAAGATAGTGGAAACAACGAAAGACTTGTTGGAAGAAATGGCTAGTAACAGTTGTCTTTAGACAACAGATAGGAGTAGACAACCCATAACCCTTCACGAGCAAAAGGAGCTTTAGTTCTTAACCTAATTATAGAAATGCAAGCTAAGATAAAAAACTTGACTCGATAGCTAAATAACATGATGGCTTCTTCCTCAGCTCCTGTGAAAGTTGTTCAGTAAAAATGTCAATTGTGTGGGCAAATAAACCACAAAACCATTGATTATTTCTTAATGAAGGATCATGAACTAGAACAATTGAATTATATAGGAGCACAATATGGTCGAGGAGGGGGAAATAACCCCTGCTCAAACACCTACAACCTTGGGTGGAAGAACCACCCGAACTTCTCTTGGTCGAACAATGCAAGAGCTCAATTTCGACCTCAAGGGCAACCTGATTTTGAACAAGAGAAACCAAATTTGATGGACTCTAAGTTGGATAAGATTTTGGATAAGCTTGGAAGCCTAGATGTATGTTGCCCCCACCCAAAGTTCCATATCTTCAACAATTACAAATGAATAAAGTGGATGCACAATTTATGAGATTTGTAGAGAAATTAAAGAAGTTACAGATAAATCTTTCATTCGTCGAGGCTTTAGAATACACGCCCAAATATGCTAAGTTTTTTTAAGGAAATATTATCAAAGAAGCGTACTTGGGAAGAGAACCAAACGTTAGCTTTGATTGGCAACTATGGTTTTATAGTCACCAATCAGATGCCATCCAAACTTAAAGATCCAGGAAGTTTCACAATACCCTATATGGTTGGTAAATTTGAATTCACAAAGTGCCTCTGTGATTTAAGAGCAAGTATCAATCTTATCCCTTTTTTATGTTTAGGAAATTGGGGCTCTGTAAGGTTAAGCTAACTTCAATGCTAATTTAATTGGTTAATTAATTTATTAAAAGACCGTTTAGAGTGGTGGAAGTGGTGCAAATGGACAAGTTCAATATTCCTATGGACTTTATGGTTCTTGATTTTAAAGAGGATAAGACATGTCCATTGATTCCAAGGTGACCTTTCATGAACACAGGAAAAACATTAATCTATGTTCATGAAGGAAAATTGACACTTTGGATTGGTGAAGATCAAGTTCAATTTAATATGAATAAGGCTTTAAAGAATCCTTAGAAAAGCAACGTATGTATGAAAATTGACATTATGGATGAAGGTATGCGAGAACAAGTAGAGAGTTGAGTTGTAGAAGTAAAATCAATAGAAGTGGAAACAAATAATAAAGCTAAGAAGGTAAATAGGGTTAAGTCTAAAGGAGAGGATGAGATGGAGAATTCAAGTGTTCAAACTCATCAAGACATATTAGTCCGAACCGAAGCACCCATACCACCCTTCACATCTCAGATATACTTTCTTAAGTGAAGGTCAAACTTTACCCATCATCATTCTTAACCAACTGAATGGGAAACAAGGAAGTAGGGTGGTAGCTATTGTTAGGAAGCGAATGAAAGTCATAGGATGACAAATATCTGATATTCAAGGTATAAGCCCAGATACGCATCGAATAAACCTCAAAGAAGGATGTAGAGTGGTGAGGGAACATCAACATTGGTTGAACCCTCACATGAAAGAAGTAGTTAAGAAAGACGTAGTAAAACTCTTAGATGCGGAGATAATATATCCTATATTCAATAGTGAATGGGTCATCCTAGTATAGTGTGTACCAAAGAACAGTGGAATGACTATAATAGAGAGTGAAAGAGGAGAATTAATTTCAATAAGAATAGTCATAGGACAAAGAGTGTGCATAGATTATTGTAAACTCAACAAGGTGACGAAAAAAGATCATTTCCCTCTCCCATTCATAGATCAAATGACAGAAAGACTAGCTAGTCATTCCTTCTACTACTTCTTAGATAGTTACTCAGGGTATAATCAGATATTCATCTACCTGATGATGAAGAAAAGACCACATTTACATATCCTTATAGTACCTTTGCATATAGAGAATGCCTTTCGGATTATACAATGCTCCAGGCACATTTTAAAGATGTATAATGTCTATCTTGGCATATACGATCAAGGACATAATGGAAGTTTTCATAGATGATTTTTCAGTTTTTGGAGATTCTTTTGAAATGTGTATAAACAATTTGAAAAGGCTACTCTAAAGATGTGAAGAATCACATTTAGTGCTGAATTGGAAAAAGTGCCACTTTATGGTGCAAGAGGAGATAGTGCTTGGCACAAAATTTCACACCAAGGGTGTGTGCGATTCTTAGGCCTTACTGGGTTCTACTATCACTTCATTAGGGATTTCTAGCAAATTACAAGACCCTTGACAAACTTATTAGTCAGGGAAGTGCCCTTCCTCTTTGATGAAAAATGTTTATCCTCATTTAATCAATTAAAGGAAGCACTAACATCAGCCCCAATCTTAACGCCACCTGATTGGACACTCCCATTTGAGGTCATGTGCGATGTGAGCAACTAGGCTATATGTTATGTATTGAGTCAAAAGAGACAAAAGGTTGCATGCAATATACTATGTAAGCAAGACCCTTACGGGACCTCAACTTAATTACACCACCACAAAAAAGGTTGCATATGATATAGTTGTTGGAGTTATATATAAATATAGTGCCCTGGAAAGCAAGTGTATTTACTTATAACTTAATTTTCTCCCAGTTACTTTTGTAATGAAAATAT
>JAOQMS010042759.1:0-13088 GCA_027563885.1 Erythroxylum longipes
GACTGAATCAAAATTAGACTTTGTCATATAATTTGTATCCCCATTTCTCTAGTTTACTCCAAATAAAAAATCATCTCGTTTGGAGTCCTATAGATCTAGATATAATTAAAACACCGAAGTATGTTCAGTAAAACAACACCAGTTCATATCATTCCAGCAGATTCTCTCACTTTCGTTCAATCAATATTGTTCAAAACAATTTAGAATGTTACAAATTTTTGTGGATAGGTAGGAAAATGTGTTAGGAATTTATTGGTTTAAGAATCAAGTCATTTAGACATCAGGTGAAGAAGTTATAATAAAAAGATCAATGTATGTTCAGAAAATAACCTCCTTTGGATAAACAGGGAAGTTGCGATCGTGTACATGCACGCTTGCGACACTCCGGGTGGTCTTGCGAAGTCGCGATCATGCACATGCACAACCGTGACATTTCTGGTGGTCCTGCGAAGTCTTGATCGTGCACGTGCACGACCGCGACACTCCAATGGACTTGCGAATCCTTCTTCTTCTTCACCAACATCACAACTTCAACCTCCATAACTTTTGATCCAGACCTCCGAAATTTACAAACTTTATATCAATGGAAAGCTAAAAGAAAGGTCTACAACTTTCATGGAAACCATTTTATCAAAATCTACCTAGATCGGTACAGTAAATTCACCAAAGCTCAGATCAAAAATTCAACTCTTTCCTACTATTTATTCCCAGAATCTCCAGACTTCATTCTCTAAAACCCAACACTTCAAATTTTTATTTTAGTCATTTCAACTCTATTTCACTAAACTCATTCACCATCAATTCATACTACTCCAAAAAATGCAAATTTAGTCAAGAACCATCAAAAGCCAAAAATTCATGTTCAACCTATTCATGCTCTGTCAACTTTCTGCATTTCCAACTTTCATTCTCAATCTCCATGTTTCCTCTCAACTTCCATTTAAACACTCATTCCCATCTCAGACCATCATTTTACAACTATTCTTCAACTCAAAAACCATTTTCTTGATCATCTCTAAAGCTTTCACTTACCCACGTAAACACACACACATATATATTTGCATGCACAGTGAAGAAATAGAAAACAAAGCATATCACTTTTCCATTCTTTAATTTTCTACACTTATCCTATACACCATTTTATTGCTATTTCAAACTCCAAAACTCATTTCTACAACATCTGATCACTAATAATCATCAAAACTAGAATAACACTATATTCATATTTTCATCCCATTAACACAGTGTTTATGAATATATACACGTAAATGCCATGATTATGCAACTGAAAGAAATCCATCAAATTTATTTCATAAATTCATAAACTCTAAAGGATTTATTCACTACTTAATTGTAAAAAAAATACAAAGGCGTTAAGTATCCCAAAGCCCTAATTCCATGCAAGAACACGTATTCCACTGTGAACACTAACCAACTTTTGGTTTTTCTTAATGTTGAAGAAACACTTAGCAGTGGGGTAAGGGGTAAAGGATATGAAAAAGCAAAGTTATGGAGTTTGATTGAAAACTCTGTGTATGGGAAGAAATTCGAAGAAGGTGATGATAAGAAAAAAAAACTTAGTCTTTTAACTCTCAGATATCAAAACTTACTTATGACAAATTATAAAAGCAACTTAATACTTGTCCCCTATCCTACAGTCTAACTCTAACTAAGTTCCTTCTTGACTAATTCCTTTAACTCCCATCTTTACAATCCAATTATCTCCAATATTCCTTTAACTCCTTTTTCCATATTTTTCTTAAAAATTCATAATTTCTGAAAATCACCAAAATTTACCGAAATTCAAAAATATCGCAATTTCACTAATCAATAATATTTCTAAAATAACTATATTCCAAATTCACAATTTCCCAAAAATCACAACTCAGTCCAAATATACCTGGAATTATTCATGAATGCATGTACAATTATTTTCATATGCAGAAAAATTCACTATTCAAGTGTATGTGTATGACATATTATGCATGAGCATGAAATGTGTTTCCTACTTTCTCAACAATTTCTCTCATTTATTATTTTTGCCTTAACATGGGTAACGGGATGTTACAAGAATGGCACTACCACCAAAATTGTCATAAATACATGATGTCTTTCATATTTCCATGTTAAGGAGGTATAGATCAGATCGCTTCCACATCATTCAGATCACTGAGGTTCAGTTGAGAGATTATTTGTCTTATGAGGAGACTCTAGCGAAGATTCTGGACACTAAGGAAAAGGTCATCAGGAACAAGATAGTTCAACTAGTTAAAGTCCTATGGAAACACCATTTTAAGGAAGAGGCCACATGGGAGCCCTGGGTGGTCTTGAAGGAGTAGTATCCACACATCTTCAATGACTCAGGTAAGAATTTCGAGAATGAAATTCTTTTAATAGGGGTAGAAATGTTGGCCCCCGAATTTTTTTTGTTGAGTTAAGAATGATTTAAATGAATTATGAGGTCATGATAGAATTATTCTTGGAGTTTAATTATTTATTACAGTGTTAGTAGGATTTTATTACACTGGTTAGTTAAATTAAAGCAGTAAGAATGTATTAAGGGAAATCGTGGTATGTCACTTAAGTATAAAACCCATGGAGCATTAACGGAAGGGTAAAGTGGACATTTAGCAATCATTAAGGGTAGAATTGAAAGAGGAAAAATATTGTCTCGCTATTTTAGATGGAAAAAACATGAATGAAGGGAAAGAAGGAGTGAAAAGCATGAAAAAGAAAGAGAAGTGAGAGAGAATTTGTTTATGAGAGAAAAGAAAGAAGACAAGTTAGGGTTTCATCTTTTCATAGCTTTTAAGATTGATTTTGAGGGTATTCAAGAAGGGAAAAAGAAAGAGGAAGAGAAAGCTTCCATTTGAGCCAAACATCTCTTTGTTTAGTGAAAATTCAAGGTAAGCCCATTTTTAATCCTTTGGATTTTTGGAAGGGTTTTGGTTCATGAAGCTTAGGAAATACATGGGTTTAAGTATTTTAGAATCAAGTTTTAGTGAATATGCTTTTTGAGTTCTAAATTTGTATTCCTATTGAATTGGATTTTTGCCAATGTAAAAGGGAATCAAGAGAGACAAGAGGAGCAAGAGGAAGGGCATTTTTAAGGAAGTTTTTAATCAAGGAATTCAGGTGGGTTACATGTTTATAGTTGAGTTAATGAGCCATGAGTATTTTTCCAAATTAATAAAGTTAAATGATTTCAATTGCTTTGTAAATGTTGCATGTATTACTTCTTAAATGATTTAAGTAATTGCTACATATTTGGTATATGAATCTTGGTGCTGATTTATGAAATGATGATGGAAATTGTATTTGAAAAATATGATGCTTATGGAAATCATGTTTCCGAAATGTGTAATATGTTTACTAGATATGAAATTCATGTTTGTGTGGGTTTGTGGTGGTCCATTCTATTATGTTACATGCACGTTGACCATTTTAAAGGCCTCTCCGGCTTGCCTACTAGTGGCATGGATTTCCTTCACAGACTCCCTCATTTTTACTGGACATTCACAAAAACTCCCTTATGTTTATCGGACTTTTGCAAGAACTCCTGCATGTTTATGGACTACCCAAACAATTATGAGTGCCTAAGTTGTTTATGATTTGTTGACAAGTTTGTTGAATACATGAATTATGTTGTTTATGAATTGTTTGAAAAGCTTGAGAATTTGAGAAATACGTGTTTTATGGATTCAATGCAATTTATTATGAAAATGAATATTATCAGTGGTCTTGCTCGTTTTTCTGCTATAAACTTGTTACCTATGAGCTTTTAAGCTCACCGCCATCCCTCCTCATCTCCAGGTGAAGAGCAAGAGATGGAGTGATAGAGAGTCAAGGCATCACACCAAGTCTGCATATTTTTGTATTTCAGTTAGTTTATGAAAACACAAGGCTTTAGCCGTATTTCAAGTAACACTCGTTCATATATATTTTGTATTTTTGGATTATGAGACCAATGATGTATTTGTGTCTTGAAATGCCTATTAAAGCTTTGTAAAACTCTTTTCTTTTAATGTTAATGAAATATATTTATGTCTTGCTCATGACTTTCCAAGTTTTCACATTGCATTTTCAAGCATTCATAGGGGTAAAATCAATGTTCTGACTTTAGGGGAAACACTGTATTAATGTAGGCTAATTTGGATAAGCTTATCTTCTGAGATGTTGTAGTTTATCTTTTATTGTGTGCAAAGTGGGTAATTTTTGGAGATCGAACTTGGAAAATAGAATTTTTATAAGTTAGTGATGCTACATAGGGTGCATGCTGGACATCGTATAGCCTTTTCTTTACTTGAGTTAACAAAAAATGAGTGCTATGGTGTCTTGAAAGGAGTGTGATAAGTTAGAGATGAAATGAAGATGATAAAAGGAGTTGAATGTGTGCTAAATTATTGAAGAATGTATTGACATAGTTGATATTGTAGGTATGTGATTATGACCAACAATTTATGATGAATGTGTATAAGTTTGAATGTTATGTTTTTGGGTTGATGACCAAACATAAATTATGATTTTGCTGTAAATGACATTGAGCTGAAATGGAAGTGATAATGAAGGGAAAATGATGAGGAAAATAAGTTAGAAATGATAGATATGCATAAGAGAGGTCATAGGTAACTTGTAAGGGTTAGAAATCTATAAATTGACTCGTAAATGTTAGTTAGGAAGACATAACGTCCACTAGGTGGACCTTCTCGGGAATTCCAGTGTTCCAACTCAGGTCATGTCCGTTTAGAGGGACATATGTCCGCTAAGCGGACATTTTTAGGACATTTATAAAATTATGAAATTTTTGACCCTCTAGAAAACAAAATCTCTCTTTAGGGTCTCCACAGAAGTTGTGGAACTCGAAGTCCTCTTCGAAACTATACTTTAATGACCTTCATCTAATATCCTTAGTGAAAGTTATACTTTTTGTCCCAAATCATGTACATATATATATTGTGGACTTATCAAGGCTTCCTAATGATACATTTAGGCTTGAATGGAGCTTGAAAGGTACTTAGTTTGATGTGGAAATAAGAGATAAAAATGGGAATGATTGATGATACAAACATAAGAATGGATTGTCATATATCAAGTGTCCAAATTTGGAATTTTGGGATGTTATGAGAATGAAGATGAAAATTTGATGGCTAATGAGATTCCATTATACAAACCCTACAGAGTGCTGTGTTCACGTTTATTCACGAGTTATGCTCCGAAAACGGGGTCCAACAAGTGTGCTGATTTTTTAATAAATTGATTTTTTTAGAAATTATTACCATAATATGAATCCACTCATAATGATCTTGACTAATAACAAATTATAAAATGGAGAAAATTTTAATGAATGGAGACGTAACCTTAACATCATTCTCTAATATGAACGAATTTCATAGGTATTAACAGACAACAAGCCTGCACCTCTGAGTGAGATATCAACTCCTGAGCAAGTCTAGCAACATGAGAGATGGCAAAATGCTAATAAGACTGCTAAGTGCTATATTCTAGCTTCTGTCAGTGCAATGTTGCAAAAGCAACTTACAGGCATGCAAAATGCTGGTGCAATGGTCCATCACCTATATGACATGTTTGGTGTGAGGACCAGGTCTGCAAGTGTGAAAGCTATCCAAACTTTTCAGAATCTCAAACAAAAGCTTGGTGAACCAGTGTGGGATTGCATGCTTAAAGTAATCTTTACAGTTATTAAGGCCGAGTTGCTTGGGCCAGAAATGGATGCAAAAACACAGATGATTATGATCATCAACGACTTAAATTGTTCTTTTTAGTAGTTTAAGTTAGATTACGAGCTCAAAACCAAGAATTACACCTTGAGTGAATTGATGATTCTTGGATATTAGATTCAGGAGCCATTGACCATGTTTGCAATTTTATGTAGAGTTAGCAAAGGAAAAGACTGCCTAAAGGCCAGTTTCAAGTCAAGAGGTGGATGGATCCTACATTTCAGCTGAAGCAGTGGGAGTAGTTACCTTAGACTTTCCTAGTGGTCATAGGCTATATTTAGAGGATGTATATTACATCCCAATGGTTATAAGGAACATGATTTCTATTTTTTGTTTAGTAAAATCTAGTTATTCCTTATATTTTGAAAATGTTGTTTCAATATATGAGAATAAGGATTTTATTTATAATGTGGCAATTAAACAGGGATTGTTCTTTATAGAACCTATGACAGGCTCACCAAACACCACAAAATTAATAGAACCAAGAAAATCAATTAACTCTAGCATTAATTCAAAATATCTGTGGCACTTAAGCATGCGTCATGTCAATCAGAAAAGACTTGACAAGTTAATGAATGATGGGATCCTTACAAGCTTAGACAACAGTCTATTGCCTACTTGCGAGTCTTGTATTGAAGGAAAGATTAACGACGCCTCATTTCCTTTCAAAGGAAATAGATCTAAATCTATGTTGGACCTGGTACACACTGATGTGTGTAGGCCTATGAACGTACAAGCTAAAAGAGGTTATAAATAATTCATAACCTTTATAAATGATTACTCTATACATGGATATCTGTATTTGATGAGCTAAAAGAGTGAATCCTTTGAAAGGTTTAAAGAATTCAAAGATGAAGATGAGAGGCAGCTTGGCAAGCCATTAAAACAACTTCGATCAGATCGAGGTGGTGAGTACTTATCTGGAGAGTTTCAACAATTTCTAATTGATGATGTAATTGTTTTCAACTTGTCAGCTCCCAGAACACCTCAACAGAATGGTGTAGCTGAGAGGAGGAATAAGACTCTATTTGAAATGTTAAGATCAATGATGTCCTGCCTTATCCTTCTAGAATTGTTCTAGGGATATGCCATATAAATGACAACTTATCTTCTTAACTTTGCTCCATCCAAATCGGTGCCTAAAACACCTAAGGAGTATTAGACTAGACGAGTGCCTTCATTATGGCATTTGAAGACTTGGACTGTCTAGCCCATGTTATAAAGCCTGAATCCACAAAGATGGAACCAAGGTTAGAATTATGTTTGTTTGTAGGATATCCTATAGGTACTCGAGGGTACTATTTTTATAGTCCTCAAGACAGGAAGGTATTTGTGTCGACAAATGCGACCTTCTTCGAGGAAGAATTTGTGAGAAATCACAAAGGAAGAAGTGAAGTAGTACTAAAAGAGTTAGCTATTTCATCTAATTTAAGAGTTGATATGAATATAACAGAACAAGATGTCAAAATGGATTCAAGAGTTCAATCAAAAGAGCAACCTGAACATCAAGTAGTGCCTAGATGTAGTGGGAGGGTTATGAAATAGCTAGATAGGTATCTAGGTCTAGGAGAAGGCATAATTGCCATCTTAGACCAAGAAGTAACAGATCCCAATACTTATACACAGGCTATTAATGACGTTGATGAGAAAAAGTGGCTCAAGGCAATGGAATCAAAAATAAATTCCATGTACGCTAATGAAGTCTAGATCCTTGTAGATCTACCACTAGGTGTAAAAGCCATAGGGTGTAAATGGATCCTTAAAAGGAAGAAAGGATTAAATGGAAAGGTAGAGACCTTTAAAGCTAGATTGGTAGCTAAAGGCTATACTCAAAAGAAGCGTATAGACTATGAGGAGACTTTTTCTCCAACTGCCATGCTTAATTCCATCACAATTCTTTTGGAAATAGGAGCCTATTTCGATTATGAAATATGGAAAATGGATTTCAAGACCACATTTCTTAATGGGGATCTTGAGGAGATCATTTATATGGCCCAACCAGAAGGATTTGTTGAGCCAGGTAATGAGCATAAGGTGTCTAAGTTACAAAGGTCCATTTATGGACTTAAGCAAGCATCTAGGTCTTAGAACATTAGGTTTGATAAGGCTATCAAAACCTATGGATTCATACAAAACCTAGATGAAAATTATGTATATAAAAGGATACAAAAAGGCAAGGTTACTTTCCTAATACTATCTATCGATGACATTCTGCTAATTAGGAATGATTTAAGAATATTATCTACAGTCAAGGGATGGTTGAACGAACATTTATCAATGAAGGATTTTGGAGAGCTAACTATGTTCTAGGGACCAAGCTTATTAGGGATCGTAAGAAAAAGTAGATAGCCTTGTCTCAATTGACCTACATTGAGAACATGCTCAATAAGTTTGCCATGTAAGATTCCAAGAGGCATTTCACACCTACTAGACATGTTATAAAACTTTCAAAAAAGCAAGCACCTAAGACCCAAGAGGAGGTCAAACGCATGCGTAACATTCCATATGCTTTGATAGTTGGAAGTTTAATGTATGCTATACTTTGCACTAGACCGAATATTTGTTACGCATTGGGACTAGTAAGTAGATTCCAGTCCAATCCAGGAATGAAGCATTAGACTGCAGTCAAGTGCATACTGAAGTATCTTCATAGGATGAAGAACTTAATGCTTGTTTACTCTAGAAATGATCTTATTCCAACAGGATATACAGAATCCGATTTCCAATCAGATGTTGATTCAAGGAAATGAACTTCTGGTTCTATATCTACTTTGGGAGGTGGAGCTGTAGTCTGGAGGACTGCCAAGCAATCTTATGTTGCTGATTCGACTATGGAAGCTGATTATGTTGCCTCTTATGAAACAGTAAAGGAAGCAGTCTGGCTCTGCAAGTTCTTAAAGGATTTGGAGGTAGTTCCTGAGGTAGAAAAGGTCATTCCACTTTATTGTGATAATAGTGGGGCAGTGGCTAATTCTAAAGAACCTTATAACCATAAAGCTGCCAAACATATTAAGAGAAAGTATCATCTCATAAGGGAGATAATACAACATGGTAAGGTGGATGTGGTAAAGACTCCCACAAAATAAAACCTTACTGATCTGTTCTTGAAGACACTGCTATAGAAGAGCTTCGCGCCTAGAAGGCATAGGAATGAGGGATATGTCAAACCTGTTCTAAGGCAAGTGGGAGATTGTTAGGGTTATGTAAATATAGTGCCCTGGAAAGCAAGTGTATTTACATATATCATAATTTTCCTTTAGTTACTATATTGTAATGAAAATATTTATTATTAATATCATAAAAGAGTTTGGTTTTATTTGTATGAGCATAATATAACTAGTCATAAGGTATTAAGGTTCTTTTGTTAGTAATATACATATACGTGGAGATGTATGGGAAACATGTACACTATTAGGATCTAAATTAATTGATTCATAGTTGAATAATTAAGTTGGTCGCTTGATTATGGTTTAGACTGTAGTGTTGTGATTTACCTCCATGTAAGTAAAAGAGTTTACTTAAAGGGAATGATGAGTTTCAAATCATGATAGAAGTTGACTATCAGTAATGGCACTATTAAATGAATCTCAAATCACGTATGTTTTAAAGAATAAAGCAGTCCATTACTTTAATCTTAAGAGATACACCTTAGCATTCATTTATTACAAACCACAATCTTTATGAGTGGTGAACTCATGTGTGTTTCGTTGTAATTCTTGATATAATCAGAATGGATTTTTATAGGTTATCAATCTAGTGTCTGTGTATTGGAATTATTAATTGAAAAATAAATCAAGTAACATTCACTTAAATAATGAGTTTATAGTGATATCATCACTTCTAGACGTTTTACAGAGATTAGTGATTAAATTGGTGCCAATAGTTTGATGGACTAGCTACCCATGAAGTCTTAACACCAAGATTAAATCTTATGGCTAATCATCGTGTAGAGTAAAATGTGAGATCTAGAAGGAAAAACCTACATAAGGGTAAAACGGTAATTTTACCCTTTATTATGTAGACGGTTATAATATAGTTTGCGATTGGAAATCGAATTAATAATTTTGAAACACAATTTCTCATAATTTAAGTAATTCAAGAGTTTAACCAATTGTCTTTAGTGGAATGACATTTAGTTAATAAGTCGGAATTAATTCTGATGAGACTAAATCAATTACGGACTTATTAAAGTTTGAATTACTTAAGTCCAATTAGATTCCCCACTTGGATTCTGGGAAGGTTATCAAGGAAAGTAAGATAAATAAATAGAGGTTTTCGGAAAGAAAATGAGATAGTTTGGGGAGAATTGGATTCGGACGAATAAAACTGGAACAATTTAATTAAGAGTTAATTAAATTAGGTCTTAAGCTTATAATTAAATGTTAGGCTTACACTAATTAATTGTTAAATATAAGCCCAAAGGAACTTTTAATATTATAGGATGGATTTTGATTTAATTAATTAGATTAATTGAATTAAAATCTAAATCATTAATCATTAAATGGTTTAATGGTTAATTAAAGAATGAAGTGTGGCAGTGGATAGAAAATGTGTAGCACTTTTTTTTATTAAAGAATGAAGTGTGCGTTTTCTCTTCATTAAAAGGTTAATGGATGGTCTTTAAACATGAAAGGTAATGTACAAGTGTTGGCTTTGGAAGGACTTTTTTCAATTAGTTTTGATCAAATGCTCATTTGATGATCCATGTACTGAAGATCTAAGTGGAGTTATACCTCTTTTGAGTTTCTTTAGTAATGAATAAGTTCTTGATTGTTTTCTCTCTCCACTCTGTCTTAAGCTAACGTTTTTTTTAAGAATACATTGACAGCTCATTTTGTATGCTTGTCTTTTAGCATATGATGGTAAAATACACGTACATGGCTTTTAAACTCTCACTCTCTCCTTCCAATGTATTCGGTGATGTTCATTTTTAAATGGTTTTTGTTAGCGAATATATAAAACCAATTAAGTTGGCCTCACACAACAGCTTAAGCTATTGTGGTGAAACAGTCGCTTAATATGGTATCAGAGCCTTTATGACAAAACGGTCTTGAGGTCAAATCCTACCATCCACCTATTTATCATCAAATTAATTCAGCATAAGGTAGAGTGGGCCTGTGCAAGTTTCAAGCCCAAAGGCTTTCACTAGAGGGGGTGTGTTAACAAATATATAAAACCAATTAAGTTGGCCTCACACAACAGCTTAAGCTATTGTGGTGAAACAGTCGCTTAACAGTTTTCATGCTTGTTTTATGCAAAAGTGAATGAGAGGGTGACGTTAACCAATCTGATCTACCACTTGTTCTCCTTGGATAGCTTGGTTATCAAGATCCTTTGGTGGGAAATGGACAGTTTATGCAAAAGTGAATGAGAGGGTGCGCTTTTTTAACTCACCATTAATGTAAATTTTGGCTAACCATTGGTCTCTCCGTTTTATCTCTTCATTTTCTCAAAAACTGAATAGCCATAGAAAAATGTAGCAGCTTATTTAACATTCTTCTAAATAAATGTGTACGGTTAGTTTTTGGCTATCCACACTCACTCCAAACCTTGGGCTATAGGAAAAGAGAAGCTATCCATTTTTCTCTCTTTTGACCGAAGATAGAAAATGAGAATGCCTCATTCTGTTGTTCTTTTGAACAAGCTGAATATAGAAAAAAGTTTGCTATTCATTTTTCTTCTCCTTTCCCACCAAAGGATCTTGATAACCAAGCTATCCAAGGAGAACAAGTGGTAGATCAGATTGGTTAACGTCACAGCAGAGAGGAGTCAAAATTGTAGCAAGGAGTCAGAAAAAATTCTGATTTTGTTCTTATTTGATTTATTTTACTTATACCATATCATGTATGGATTAAAGCATGTTGATTTGGTGTTTTCGCTTCCGCTATATTGTGATTTCGGAAAAAGTTTTTGAAATCTACCATTTAGCCAAACCAAACATGTTTTTGTTTTAGATCTAACACTTTCTTTCGAAGTGTCGCTAGTGTTTTAAGTGAAGAATGTAGTGAATGGAATGAAAAGATATCGCCACCACCCTCCTATCCTTTCTATTTTTATCCTGGTTTAGGTTTAAGTTTTTGTGTTTGTAATAGTCAGTTTCCAAAACTATTAATGGTTAGAGTGTTGGAATACTAATTCATATGGGTTACATCATTACAAAATTAATATGACACATTTAGGCAATGATTTTATGATTTCATTTACATGCATAATATTTGCATACACATATGAATTATGATTTAGAAAAAAATGTAAAGATTTTATATACACTCAATTGATATGTTTTGGGGTATGAAAGTTTCAAAATGATTGTGACATGTTTGTTCATTTCTAATGTCTTGTATTTTGGTTTACCAATAAAAATAATTGATGGATTAAAGTTAGTAATTTGGAGTTAATTTTCATGATTGGAAGATTGATGAATTAATATGTACAATTATCCTAGAAAAAATTTCAAATGGTAAGACAAGTTGACATGTGGAAATTTAGGATGACTAAGTCTAACAAATTAGTGACAAATGGCTTAGGAATTATGTGTCATTTAGCAACCAAAAAGTAGGACAAGCAGCTTACTTAATTACGTGACAAGTTTCCTTAAAGAAAGACTGCTCATTTCAAACCATATATATAGAAGTCGTGCTCCTTTTCCTTGCCTTTGAAATTTCAGTTGCCATATACTCCCTCCTTCTCCCTCTCATTGTTGAAACCTTCATCTCACCCACACCCTTGAATTTCAGCCTTAGTTCTTTTCATCAGCACCCCAAAACCATGGAAAATCCTTCATAAAGAGAGTCAGAGAGGCTGAACATTGATACATATCTTGTTGTCAAAAATCTATCTTCATTTTCTGGTCATGGCCGAACCCATCATAGTCCATCAATGTTATTGAATTGTTCTTGCATGTGAGGCTAATCAAGCTTGAAATTTGAGGTGGCATTCAAGCCAATCAAGTATGTGAAATACTGACCTATTATGGTATATGTTAGCTGAATTTTTTTATGTCTAATTAGGGATGGATTGAATGTGGTGTTAGTGTTAAAGCTGTGCTGGAAAATGAAGAATGAATGGGTACTTTTCTGTTCTGTTTTTGCATGTACAAAAATAATAGTTTATGGGTTGTTGTATGGATGATTTAAGTTATGATTTGAAGTATAATTGATGAGAAATTCATGCTAAAGATAGGTGTTATTATTGTAACATCCCGTTTCCCAATAACGGGTTGAATTATAGAAACGAGTGCACGTGAGAAATTAGGAAAACGCATCTCATGCTAATGCAATTGTGAACAGTGATCTGTACACATGAAAAATATCTGTACATGCATTCATGACATTTTCCCGGTATAATTGT
>JAOQMS010042760.1:0-13088 GCA_027563885.1 Erythroxylum longipes
GCAAGAAGGAATAGAAAGGAGAGGTATCGTCTGTGCTGACGTCAGAACACAGAGGCAAGGGAAAATATGAAGGAGAAATATCATCTATGATGACGTCAAAACACAGAGGAAAGAGTAAATCGTCTGTGAGGACATAAGAACATAGAGGATAGACGACAGATGATAAGGGGTCAACACAGAAGATAAAAGTCAACTATAAAGGATAGAACACAGAGGATAGGTCATAGGCCAAGGATAAGAAGAAGGAGTTAAGAGGTTATGTTGTTTGAAGGATTCGTATGTGTTACTGTTCACAGACTTAGTTTGTGTTACTATTCACAAGGATTCGTCTGTGTTACTGTTCACAGACTTCGTCTGTGGTACTGTTCATAAGGATCCGTCTGTGTTACTATTCACAAACAAATGAATTTGTCTATGTTACTGTTCATACTCTTCGTTTGTATTACTGTTCACAGACAAATGAACTTCGTCTATGTTACTGTTCATAAACTCCTTCTGTGTTTTGCTTCTTCTCTTTGTTTGTATTACTGTTCACAGACGAATGAACTTCGTCTATGTTACTGTTCATAAACTCCTTCTGTGTTTTACTTCTTCTATATTCGTCTATACCTATCTTCTGTCCCATTATTGACCCCTCAGAAGATAGATTTGGACTCAAAGGTCTTCATGGAAGTTGTAGATTTTGGAATCCTCTTTCAAACCATATAAATAACACCTTGATCTGATCCCTCTAGAGAAAGTTATGGTAATCGGAAAATATCATCTGTGTTACTGTTCACAGACTTCGTCTGTGGCACTGTTCACGCTATCGTCTGTGTTATTGTTCGCGCTATCGTCTAGGTTACTGTTCATGGTTATCTTCTGTCTTATCCATCCAGAATATATAATTGGCCTTTGAGGTCTTCATGAAAGTTGTAGTTCTTGAAATCCTCTTTCAAACTAGCCAAAGAAACCCTGATTTGGATGTCTATATCAAAAGTTATGCCAATAACCCTGAAGCACGTATATGTGAAGTGAGGACTCGCCAACGCTATTCTTGAGGTTCTTCAGGTTGAAATGGATAAATGGATAGTCGAAGAGTGGAGCTGAACTAAGAAGGAGAGTTATTGAAGGCAAGTATGGGTGATGAATATGTGTAATAAGTATGCGATAGTGGTGGTATTGGAGAAGAGAAGATAAAATGATAATGGTTAAGGTGTTCTCTTTGGGAGATAAACTCGCGTATTAAGATATGTTGTATGCGAGTTGGACTTCGGAAATGGGGTCCAATAAACAATGCGCACAATATCTGGATGCGTATAAACCTGAGCATACATTAAACTTCCTACAGCCGAAGCATAAGGAATCTTCTGCATTTCCTTAACTTCAAAGTCATTCTTGGGGCATTGACTTAAACTGAACTTATCTCCCTTAGACACAGGGGCATCACCTAGTTTACAATCCTGCATGCCAAATCTTTTAAGTATCTTTTCAATATAGTTCTTTTGTGACAATCTAAAAATACCTCGAGAGCATTCCTGATGTATCTAAATCCCTAAAACAAAAAAGGAATCACCAAGATCTTTCATTTCAAATTTCTTTGATAGAAATATCTTAGTTTCATGCAATAAGCCTATATCATTACTGGTAGGCAATATGTCATTAACATATAAAACCTGAAAAATGTACTTACTCCTACTAAACTTATGGTATACACAATCATCAGCCAAGTTCATCTCAAAACCGAACGAGATGACAACTTCGTGAAATTTGCAATACCATTGACGAGATGTCTGCTTGAGTCCATAGATGGATTTTTTTAGTTTGCAAACCATTTGCTTTGTATCTCCTAACACAAAGTTTTTGTTTGCACCATATAAATCCTCTCATCAATGTCACCATTGAGAAACGTTGTCTTAACATCCATCTGATGTAGCTCAAGATCAAAATGTGTCACTAATGCCATTATTATCCTGAAAAAATCATTTAAAGATATCGGAAAGAAAGTCTCATTATACTCAATGCCTTCTTTCTGTGTAATCTCTTTGTGACCAGATGAGCCTTCTACCTTTCTACGTTGCCTTTTGAATCCTTCTTGGTCTTGAATATCCATTTGCAACCGATAGGTTTTGCACCTTTAGGCAATGGTAAAAGTTCCCAAACATCATTGTCCTTCATGAACTTTAGCTCTTCATTCATGGCATCAATCCACTTTTGAGAGTTAGAACTTTCCATGGCTTGACAGAACTTGATTGGATCATCTTCCACCATACCAATGTCAACTTCATGTTCTTGAAGAAATACAACATAATCATCTGGAATTGGAATTCTCATCTTTCTAGTGGATCTCCTTAATGGCATAGGTTCTTGAGGCTGTAGAGTTTGTTCTTCTAGAATAAGTTGTTAAACTTTAGGAGGAGTTTCCATGACATTGTCTTGATTCAGAATTGCTTCTTGAACATTGGCAGGAATGGAAACTTGACCCTGATCATTGTCAATAGCAATCAAAGGAATTTCAATATGTTCCTCTTAAAAAAAAGTCCTTAATCCTTTCTCCCCCTGTAAACTCAACATCCTAAAAAAATTGGGCATTTCTCGTCTAAAAAATTGCCTTAGTAGTGGTATCATAAAAATTGTAGCCCCTGAATCTTTTAGATATCCACTAAAGTAACAACTGATAGTCCTTGAGTTGAGTTTCTTTTCATTTGGCCTATAAGGCCTTACCTCAGCTGGATATCCCCAAATGTGGAAGTGCTTTAAACTAGGCTTCTTGCCCGTCCAAAGTTCATAAAGGGTCTTATCAGTTGCATTAATTGGAACTCTGTTGAGTGTATATATTGTAGTCTTTGGTGCTTCTCAAAGTGATTCTGGCAAGGTAGAATGACTAATCATACTCCTCACCGTATCCTTAAGCATTATGTTTTGTCTTTCAGCAACACCATTCATGCTAGGTGAACTTGGCATAGTGTACTGTCAAACAATACTGCATTCCTTTATGAATTTAGCAAACAATCTTGGATGTTGTTCAGCTAATCTGTTATATTTACCGTAGTACTCACTACCATGGTCACATCTGACGCTTTTAATCCTTTTGTTGAGTTGGTTCTTAACTTTAGTCTTAAAGCTTTTGAACACGTCCAAAGACTGTGATTTGTTATGGATGAGATAAAGGTAGCCATATCACGAGAAGTTTTCTATAAATGTTATAAAATATGTTTGACCATTCTAAGACACCGTAATGGCCCATAAATATCCATATAGATAAGTTCTAAGACGCCTGAAGCCCTATTGGCACCCAATCTCCTGATATTTGTTTGTTTCCCCTTAATGCAATTAACACAAGTCGCAAAATTTGTAAAATCAAGGAGATCGATAATTCCTTTGGATACAAGTCTCTCAATTCTCCTTTCAGAGATGTGACCTAATCTCTTATGCCACAACGAGGTAGACTTCTCATCAGTTAATTTATGCTTTAAACTTTGTGTACCCACATGTAAGGCTTCATTAAATAAAGCATTAGTGCCAAGAATATATAGATTATCGTGACCTGATGAAGAATCGGCACTAACCAAATTTGAATTTTGAAAGAGCATAAATATTCCATTTCCAAATGAACAACAATAATCAGATTTGTCTAAAGTAGAAATGGAAATCAAATTTTGTCTAAAAGATGGTACAATGAAAGTCTCAACTAAATCCAAATAAAGTCGAGTTCTTAACAATAATCTAAAAGTGTCAATTGCTTCGACTTCTACCAACTTGTCTTCACCTACATAGATGTATCTTTCACCATCACTTGGTTTTTGGCAACTCAGGCAACCATACATAGACGCACTGATGCGAGTTGTTGCACCAGAATCTAACCACCATGTGTGTCTAGGTATCAAAGTCAAATTAACCTCAGAACAAACTAAAATAAAAAGCATACCTTTCTTTGCACGTCATGCGTGATAATTGTCACATTGCTTCTTTACATGACCTTCAGCTCCACAGAAGAAACAACCTTTTGGATTTTCTTCCTTTTGCTGTTTCTTTTGTGTTGTCGGAAACTGCACTTCCTTAATTTTCTTTCTTTTTTTCCTTTTGTCCTTTCATGTTGTGGCTAAGTGAGTACTCTATGCCTTATCATGCTTCAACCTTCCTCTTCTTGGACACAATTGGGATGAGCTCATTAAAAGACCATTTCTCTTTTTGACAGTTACAGCTTACCTTCAATTGACTGTACTGTGCTAGAAGAGATATCAAAACCAGATGCACTAACAAGTCTTCAGATAATTCCAACTTAAGTGCTTTCAATTTTGAAGCAATGGGAGACATTTCCACAATGTACTCTCTTATGTTTCCTTTTCCTACATACCTCATTAAGATAAGCTTTGCTAAAAGTGTACTTTGTTTTAGCCTTTTCATTTTTGGCAAATCTTTTCTCAAGATAAAGAAACCCTTAGCTGTAGTATTCTGATCAGACATAGTGCCCCAAAAAGCTTCTGGAATGGTACATTTCATGATCATTAAGCTCATATGATTTGACCTTTCCACTTTTCCATCTCCCTTTTTTGATCAGAGGTACTCTTACCAGTAAGTGGATTAGGTTGATCGACTAGTAAAGTAAGATCTAAGTCCATGACTCTGAGAACAATCAAAATGTTCTCCTTCCATGACTTAAAATTGATGCCATTAAGAATAGGAATTGAATTAATAGTAGCAGAGATATTTGCAGCAGAACCAGGAATTGAATAGAAAACAAAACAAACAAAATCTAATTACTCGCATAAACAATACTATAATACGATAAATTAATTATACATAGATAATGGTAGGGCCCCATCACAAGATACCTAGCATAACATTAATATTTAATCTTTGTACAGAAATACTAAATTGTAACTGGTACCTTGGTGTAGTGATCAAACACTGGCAATAAGGCATGTGAAATAATAAACCTTTCCTTGAACCGATTTAATGTTCACATGTTATACTGAATAACTGCCACACATTTACGACCATAAGTGTATATGCAATTCGAGCCAAATATTAACTTTCCTTTGGGTCAGTCAATATTCACATGAATAATATACACAGAAAAACTTTTTAACATTCTAAATTAAATTAAATTTGACATAAGAGGTTGCTTTGGCAACATGTTGCTTCAACTAATTTAATTTTAAATGCTAGATATTTCTTTAAATTACTAAAATCTGAAATTAAAATACCCAAATTTTGTATAAGCTGTGTGAAACCGTCATAACTCCATTTTTTTGATGCTATGACACTGACAATCCTATCAGCTCAAATTAAGAATTGGTCAAAATTTTACAAATTAAACCAGAAATTATAAATTTTGGACCCTAAAACTCATTCCTCATAATATTAATTTGTAACGTGCATACTAACAAGTATAAATTTAAAACTTTCCAAGATGCTAAAACTTTAGGGTTATTTCTAGTCTTTATCTGATGGTTAAAGTATAAACCCAAATACAATATTTTCTGGTTATTATCCAATGGTCAACGTATAAAACTAGATAAAAGTAAATATTATCTTTATCTAATGGTTAACGTACATAACAAACATTGTGACTTTATTAACAAAACAGAAAAAACTCTATTGGTTATTGGATAAAGATGAAAGGCCTTTGAAAGCAACCTTCTGAAAACATTCAATAATCTAAATCTATACAAAGCGTTGAACAATTTACAAAAAACAAATGCGTAATGTTACTCAATTCTTTTTATCAATCAACGTTATTAAAACAACCATCATAAAGATTAAGGATTTTGAAAACCTTTCCAACATAGCTTACCGCCATCTGTTTCAGTGATTTCTCCCTTTTTCAAATACTGTAAAAAATAATAATAAAGCCTGATTGTTTTTTAAACAAATCCATATAGAAAATTTTCAAGATTACAGAAGACAAAGACCAACCATTCTTGAAGACCTAATTGTGAACAAGGTTCTGATACCACTTGTAGGGTTTTAACCTTTTAAAAATGGATTCATTCATATCAAATCATCAAGAATTAAATAAAGCAGAAGCATACCTGAATTCATTGTGAAATCTGCACTGGATTCTTGCGGTTTGTCTTCTAAATTAGAACTTAGCCCTTTTCATAGTTTTCCTTAACTCTCTGTTTTCTCTTTGATGATGGATGTCAAAAAGAATTATGTATTCGTTTAATTTGGGGATCATAACCACTTTTATTAGGGTAAAACCCTAATCTAATTTCTAGTTTGGCCCATCATAAGACTAGAAATTATAAACATAGTCTCTATACATATAAAGCCCACACTTAAAATAGATGAATAAAGCCCAAAATACCATAACCAATTAAACCACTTTAATTAATTAATTGGGCTCAATTTTATATGATAGCCTTTGTGCACAATTATACATATATAAGCCCACATGTTTGATTAAAAAATCCTTACAGAAGCTTCTACGGCAAAAACGATCTTAGAGGATGAGAAAGAGATAAAGATAATCAACGCAATAAGGTAAACAGAGCTTGCGATCCATTTCAACTATCATATATAGAATATTTAAGTTTGTCTCGTGAAAGGATACATTTTGGAGTGCAAACATGATATTTTATAAAATCTTTCTCCAAGTGGAAATTTGAATCGTTTACTTGGTCTATAAATTTTACTGTCTTCCAAAGACTTTTGAACCTCAAGAGAAGACAAACAGTAGAAACTTTTGAATAATTATATGGAACACATCTAAAGTTATATGAAAGGTGGTATTCTCACTCCTCAATAGGTTGAAACCGAAACAAACGTGAGGACTTCATTCTTGATTTCTGGGAAGGGAAGTGACAGAGGTAGACAAATAACTTAGGGGGCAAATTTCAATAAAGATAGTTTCTTTGGCTACCTCCACCAAGCTATTAGTGCTCGGCCCCTAATTTATAGAGCTATATGTTGGATATTTTTTACTTTTTCTATAAAGTTGAACAATATTTCATTGCATTTTTTAGTTTTTTCAATAACTTATTAGTTAAGTTATGTAATTTGATCTGGATAAAGATAATAAAGTGACCCAATAAATGATCTAAGTTAACGAGTTGAAGTCTAGGAGCAAAATGGATCCCGATCAGTGTAGACTGGCCCATATCAGGCCTGTGATGGGAAAGCCTGATGTGGAACTTATAAATAAAGGTTAAGGGCTCCTGCAGTTTCTCATATCATTTGTAAGCATAAGAAATCTCTTACTCATTAAGAGAGCTTACGTATTGAGAAAAATATAGAAAGGTGTTAACCATAATCTAATGAGGAGTTCTCATGAAGTCTCGGTTGATTAGAACTCGTTTTAGTATCAAAAACCACATCGAAAGTGTGGTGGAACCGAAAACAGGTATTTTTGCATTTACTTCATTTCTTTCTCTTTCATGTAGGATTAGGGACACATAATAAGGTTTATGCTACGTGTTACATGTGGTATCATAACGGTTACATGATCTGGTGGTTGAAAATGAAGGCTTTTTAGTTTTTATCCATTTTTTAGTTCTTTACACGTATGGATGCATGAAAGTGGAGTAAATGAGGTTAGCTATGAAAAATAGGTCGAAAACGATCCATAAAGCATGGAAAAGGGCTTTGGAATCGTTGGAAATCTCCTATTGATGGTAGGCAAAGGAAAGCGTCGGGCATGTGCACTCGATACTGCTACAGTTATCATCAAGAGGCTATTGGCATGGCGCGTACATTAGATATGCCAACCAGATGATGACATGTGGCACCACAACCTTCAAGATGTGTGTGGCGCATGCATCCACACACGACGCGAATCTCCAGAGGTGGTGTCAGACAAGTTCCATCCACGTGTCACTGCACATGGCACACATAGGTATGGACACATGGATGGTGAGTGTTACACACGCGCCATATAGGGATAACATATCTTTGTGTAAGGTGTGTACGTCATACGCGCCGCACAGTGGGTTAATGCGTCAGTGAGGAATTCATAAAGTGATTTTTTCCAATTTTTTGGGATTGATTACGTTGGTAATTTGATTCTAGAAAAGGAATTAAAGCATTTTAAAGTAGTTTTGAGTAAATTTTCATGCTTCAAACTGCACATAAGGGGGGCACTTAACGTTTCGTGTATCGTGTGGAAGGTTTTGTGCTCAGTAAAGCACAATAGTCACTCTAATTCAGTTTTTTTGAGATAAAAGTCTTAAATAAAGTGTAAAGACAATGATTTCAGTAGAGTATGTAATCATTTGATTGTGCATTCAGTTTTTGCATTTATTGATGATACAATTTTCATATATGGTATGCTCTATGTAGAATGTGAGGATGACATAATGATGCATCCCTTGTGTTTGTGGTCTTTTTGGGTACTGATGAGAATGTAGTCACCATAATGACCTTTCGAGTCAGTATTTAGATTGTACCACTTACATGTAGGGGATGTCTTTGGTCTCATGTTTGGTTATTTTGCACACATGCATTGGCCTTACATGAGATTTTGAGATGTGCATAAAGGCATCAAATGAAGGAAAGTCATTGTTTGAATGATCCACTCACCCACAGGTGCTAGTGCCATGAGAGTTGATGGTGTGTACTCTAATTTCTTTTATGTAGAGGTCTAATTGCATATATTATGTATTCACCCTATATGTGTTTTATAATATATGTGATGGGATTCTCAGTATAGATATTATTTTAATGCTTTAAGTATCACTGTTATCTTGCATTTATGCTAATCTTTATATTGTCCTTTTTGTTTTGTAGTCACCTTTTCTATGAACAACAATGTTATCACCATAGAGACTTTAATTGGTTTCAATTTCAATAAGTGGAAGAAGGATGTTGAGTTTGCCCTGGAGATGGTTGACATCAACATAGTGATGCTAGTAGAGAGACCTTCTCTAATTATAGACACTAGCTTAAAAGCTAATAAGGTAACTTTTGCAATTTAGGAGCGGTCAAATAGGATGTGTTATTTGACTATTAAGAGGTCGATCCCAAATCATTTCCTAAATGGATTATTGGACACAAACATAGCGAAGGAGTTCATGGACAATGTTTCTTAGAGATGTAAAGTGTCATCTAATGTGGAGCTGAGCACCTTAATTAAGGATTTATTCTCCATGAGATACATAGAAGAAGGAGGCGTCAAGGAGGATATCATCAGGATGGTTTACCTTTAGAGTAAACGGAAGGTGCTGAAGGTGCCCATTCCTGATACGCTGATAGTGCACCAGGCCCTTAATACTCTATCGTGAGAGTTTAAGATGCTAGTAACTTTGTATATCCCTCAGGATGAGGCTTGAGATATTAATGCCTTAATTCCTCGATGTGTTGTAGTAGAGGAGAAGCTGAAGAGTTCTTCTCATACAACTCTATATGTAATAGTCAAAGGCAAAGGGAAGACGAAGCCCCAAAAAGGTAAGGGTAGGAAATCCAAACCCTCTTTGAATATTTAGACTAGACAGTCTAGATCCACATTATATGAAGAACATGAGGTGCTTCATCTACAAGGAGAATGGGCATAGAAAAAGTGGTCAACTCGTGCTTTGGGCTTATTAGATGTCATACAAATACATGTGTTCTTATTTAAGGAAAAGTCTAAAGTTCTTAATAAATTCAAGATCTTTAAGATTGAGGTTAAGAAATAGTTGGACAAATCAATAAAGATTGTCATATCTAACTAGGGAGGAGAATATTATGACAGACATGGTGTTGTAGGATAAAACAGGGTCTGTTTATTAGGAATTTGGAACCAGTTGGAGTAGTAACTTAGCTCACTACGCCGGGTAGTCCTGAGTAAAATGGTTTGGCCGAAAGGCATAATCACACCCTAAAGGATATGATTATGATGAGGTCGATGCAAAGCAGGACTAACCTAAGATGAGGTCAATGAAAAACAAGTCTAACCTACCCGAATACCTTTGGAGCAAAGCCATTAGGACGACATCATTTATATTGAATAGAGTCCCAAGTAAGTCAGTGCCTAAAATGCCTTTTGAACTCTGGAAATGGTAGAAGCTAAGCCTTACACACATTCGTGTATAGGGCTACCCTGCATAGGTCAGGTTATATTATCCTTATGAAGGAAAATTGCAACTTCGTTCCACTCATTATTATCTGGTAGGATATCCTGACCACTCTAAAGAATATAAATTTTATTGTCAAGAAGAAGGGGCCAGAAAAGTGGAATCACAGAGGTTAAGTTTATGAAATACGACGTCCATGATGAGGGTGGCCCTCTCACCCTTCAGGAGATAGCAGGATGGATACCATGATCATTTTATATCTGCCGCTTGTATAATCAGGTCTAGTAGATCAAGGTCCGAGTACCATGCTTGTGTAGGAACATGAACCTATACCTATCCAGGTAGAGGTTCTTGGGATACAAGAACCTATGTAGTTACCTAGATCAACTAGAAAGAGGCGACCTACTATCTCCTCTAATTAGATAGTCTATTTAGGTGAACAAGATTATGATATAAGATATGTTGTAGATCCAGTTACTTTTATAGAAGCTATTTTTGGACCATATGCAGACTTATAAGGTGAAGAGATGAAGGATAAGATGTAATCCATGAGGCACAAAAAGGTATGGGAGCTAGTTAATTTGCCTCAACATTACAGACCTGTCAGCTGCAAATAGATATTTAAGATCAAGAAGGAAACTCAAAGTAAAGTTGAAGGTGTGATTGGTTACCAGAGGGTTCATTTAGAGAGAAGGAGTTGACTTTAATGTTATCTTTTCTCCTATATCCTCAAAGGATGCATGTAGAGTGATTATGATAATAGTAGCTCATTATGACATGGAGCTAAATCAGATGGACGTTAAAACCTCTTTCTTAAATGGTGACCTTTATGAGGAGGTCTATATGGACCAACTTAGAGGATTTTAGGATTAAGGAGAAGCTAACAAAGTTTGCGAGTTGACCAAACCAATATACAGTCTAAAACAAGCTTCTAAACAATGGTATCTAAAGTTTGATGAGGTTCTGACCTCTTTCAACTTTGCGTATTTCAGGGTCAAGGGAAGCGAAGTCATCTTCCTACTATTAAATGTGGATGATATATTGTTTAGGTCAAATGACTTGACCATGTTGCATGAAGTCAAGCAACTTTTGGCCAAGAACTTTGAAATGAAGGACCTCAATGAAGCAGCTTTTGTTCTTGGTATATAGATTCACCGGAAATGATCTCAACACTTATTAGGCCTCTCACAAAGTGCATACATTAAGCGAGGATTAAAAATGTTTAATATGGCTGACTGTAGACCTGTTGTAGCACCTATCTCTCATGGTGAGAGATTTTCTTTGGCACAATGTCTAAAGAATGAAGTTGAGAGATAGATTATAAGGAATGTTTCGTATTCTAGTGCAGTTGGTAGCCTGATGTATTCCCACGTATGTACTAGATTGGACATTGCATTGGATTGTTAGGTCGATATCTGGCTAACCAAATGTAAACCATTGGAATGCAGTTAAGCAAGTGTTGAGATACCTAAAGGGTACCAAGGATTATATGTTGACATACAGGAGGGTCAACAATTTAAACCTCACAAGGTATACAAACTCCAATTTTGCTATATGTTTGGATGATTATAAGTCCACTTCATGGTATATTTTTATGGTAGCAGATGGTACAATATCGTGGAAGAGAGTCAAGTAGACACTGGTAACTTCCTCAACCATGCATGCAGAGTTTGTTGCATGCTATGGGGCTACTACACAGGCAGTTTGGCTCAAGAACTTGATTTCTGAGTTGTCTATAGTAGATTTAGTAGCTAGATCCATTCGGTTGTACTATGATAATCTTTCTGCTATGTTGTTTAGTAATAACAATAAGAATATCACAGATTCTAAGCATTTGGAGGTCAAATATTTAACATTTAAGGAGTTGATTTAGAAAGGTGACCTTGAAGTGGAGCATATCAAGACTGAGGATATGTTAGCTAATCCTTTGACTAAAAGAATTCGCTCACTAGTTTCTGAAAAACATATATCCAGTATGGGTGTGTTAAAGTCTTTACATAACATTAGTTAGGGATTATTATATTTGTTTCTTGTATTTTTGTACATTTTGATATATTATGACACTATGATGTTTATTAATGAAGATGATCTTCTTTTATCCTCAGTTGTCAGACCCCGTTATCGGAGTCTAACTCCTGCTTGCTCTAATACCACATCTGTCGGACCTCGAGTTCGGAGTCCAACTCGTATACAGAATATCTTAATACGTAAGTTAACTCCCAAAGAGAACACCTTGACCATTAACGGATTATCTTCTCAAACTCCCCTTTTTTAGTCTCAAATCAACTCTTAGAATAGTCGACTAGTCCATTCCTACCTTTCAACCTGAATCCTTCAATGATCAGCGTAGGTGAGTCCTCACTTTACATATATACTTGCTTCGAGGCTATTAGTATAACTTCTCCTATAAGCATCCAAACTAGGGTCTCTTTGGATAGACAGAAAGAGGACTTCAAGAACTAAAATCTTCATAAAGACCTCAAAGACCAACTTTATCTTCTGAAGGGTCGAAAATGGGATAGAAGATACGCGGTGAACAGTAACCCAGATGATAGCGTAAACAGTGTCACAGACGAAGTCTGGGAAACACAGATGATATCTTGTAAATGTCATAACTTTCTCTAGGGGGATTGGTTCAGGGTATTCTTTATATGGTTTAAAAGATAATTGCAAGACCTACAACTTCCATGAAGACCTCAAAGGTCAATTCTATCTTCTGAATGGTCAATAATGGGACAGAAGATATGCGTGAACAGTGACCCAAACAATAGCGTGAACGGTGTCACAGACGAAGTCTGGGAAACACAGACGATATCTTACAAATTCCCTAACTTTCTTTAGAGGAATTGGTTCAGGGTATTCTTTATATGGTTTGAAAGAAAATTTCAAGGCCTACAACTTCTATGAAGACCTCAAAGGTCAATTTTGTCTTCTAAAGGGTCAACAATGGGACAAAAGATACACGGTGAACAGTAACATAGAAGGTGCACCTCAACTCAAGTGACTTTTTAACTCCTTATTATAATCCTTAGTACATAATCTATCCTCTGTGGTTGACTTTTATCTTCTGGGTTGACCCTCTATCGACTGTGAATTATCGTCTGAAGTTTG
>JAOQMS010042761.1:0-13087 GCA_027563885.1 Erythroxylum longipes
GTAATATAATTTCTACCACCTTGTTCTTATGTTTATTATCCTTATACCGTATCATGTATGGCTATGCATGTTGATTTTGTTATATTGCTTCCGTTGCAATTTTGATTTCGAAAAAGTTTTGAAATCTACCATTTTATCCAAATTGTGCATGCTTTATTTTTCTAATCTAGCACTAGTAGCCACTTTAAATTTAATGATGAACTTCAGAAGCCAAATTTTTCCTTCGTTTCCTTTAACACTAAATTATCGTTTATTTTAATCTTAGAACCATTGATGGTTTGGTTGATTGGAACTTTTCAACTTACTGTACCATCATATATACCCTAACTGTGATATACTATCATTAGGATCAAGCAAAATAACATAACATAATACCCTTGAACTTTTAGTTTAGATCCTTTATATTAAGGAAACATCTTTAGCTCTTCTTAAGTACTTTAAGATATTTTTTACAACCATTTATTGACCGTCACTAAGATTAACTTGAAATCTGCTTGTTATGCTCAAACTCTAAAGGACATCCAATCTTATACATAGAATCACATATGTGCTTGATCCAATAGTCGAAGCATATGGAACATAATACATTTTATCTCTCTCTTTCTTTGTATTTAAACATATACCCTTTAAAAGAGAAATCCCTTATGACATAGGTTGGAATTCCTCTTGAAATTCTCCATGCTATATCTTTTTAGTACTTTATCAATCTATATCGATTGGGATAACCCAAGAATCCTTTTTTATCAATCTTTATAGATCTTTATTTTTATAATATAACCTACTTATTATATTTGCTTTATGAGTAAATTATTTGATAAGTAAGTCTTTACAAATTGGTGTATTGATATGTCATTTCTAATTGGTAATATGTAATCCACATATAGTAGTAGCAAGTAGACTACACTCCCACTAACCTTCTTATTGGCACACATTTTATCCATATTTTTGATGAAATTAAACTCTTTACATGTCTCAATAAAATGGATGTTCGAACTCTATAACACTTATTAAATTCCATGAATAAACTTTATAGCTTGAATACTTGATTAGGAAACCTCTTAGATTAAAAACCTTTCAGTTATGTCAGTTACAAATCCTTTTATAAATTCTCATTAAGAAATAAAATTCTAACATCTATCTTCCATATTTCATAATCATGATATGCAGCTATAACTAATAAGGTCTTTATTGACTTAAACATAAATTATGGAGAAAAGGCAACTCCTTAATTTTTGTAACCTTTTGCCACTAGTCTTTACTTTGCATATGAAAATTACTACCCATGTTAGTTTTTCTCTTAAAAACTCACTTGTAACTAATAGGTATATTACTATCAGGATCAACTACCAAATTTTATATTAAATATTGCATGTGGATACCATTTTAGATCTTATGGCTTGATATTACTTTAAAGAATCAATGTGACATTATTTATTTAAAAGTAATAAGATCATCATCTATGAGTGATGCATTTTCTCTCCCCTTTTCAATATATAAATCTAACCTAGTTAGGGGATGACGTATCCTAATAGTGTATGATAAACTATGTGTCTCTTAAACAATTAATTTAATGTTAGATAAATTAAAACTTCCTATAATTTATTTTAAATCTCAATTTAAATAATTTATAATAATATATCAATATTAACGTCTAGCAATATGTTATGATCACCCAAATATTAGGAATGTCAAAGTAGTTTAACTCAAACTATCTATGCGTAGTTATGATGTTACAATGGAACATTCTCTCTAATTACTTTAGATGACAAATTCTTTATTTACTTACTCAACTATCTCCATATGGGTTATACTATATTTAAGTATTAACAACTGATCTATCCTAAATAAAATAGGTCATAAACAGCTTCAAAAGATAGTAATTCTCATATGAGATACCTTGGTAATCTTAGGAGTAAGGATCAATTAGACAACCATCATAATAAGGAAATCCATAGACATGTAAGTAATATTCCATTTGTGATCCTCATAATTAGACCAGTTTAGTGAACTTATTCTCTAATAAGTACTTATACACTTGTTTAAATATCTCTACACTTTAATTTATGACATCAATTACTTTCTTTATAAGAATAAATATAATTTGTGCTTTTTTTACTATTTCATCAATATTATGTCTTGACGAAACTACAACTAGGAAAATTTAAGAATAATACATAAATTGAATCTTATAATTAGATCTCATTATAATTTCAATTACACATTAATTATTTTTATAGATTTTGCCTTAACTATTAAAATATGAAACATAATTAAAAATATGTAAAGATATAAAGTGTCTTTATTAATTAAAGAAATAATATCTTATATTAAATTGCAACCATCTGATTGGCTGCAAGGGCATAAATTAATAAAGTATAGTAGAAAGATTTCATTATTGATTTTTTATGTGTATCAACATTTTGTTGTTTTTATAAGTACAAATGAATTGATACCATATACACCAACGTTATAACAAGATTAAAAATTTTTCCATGAAACAATTTATATAAATGACAAATAATTAATTTTGTTAAGTTTAGTATATTTGTTAAATTTGATATGGAATTTATGCAATTAGATTACTAAATTTTTATTTAATTGTCTCTTATGTTCACATTCAAATAGAAGTTTATTTAAGTGCTTTATTTCAAACATGGTAATGCCATTTTTTCAGGTGAAAGTGAAACATGCTAATATTAATTACATAATTTTTCATTATTACATGTAAAAGCTATTAACCATTCTACCTTTTAAAAAGTAAACCTTTTTAGGTGTGGAAGAGATCCCTTTTATAGGGACGGTATTTTTAGTTATAGGCTCTATAGTTTCAATTCTTTCAAGCAATTTGATGAAAGAATGAGTGGATTTCCTAAAAAACTTTTTGGGATCAGAGTGTTGGCTTTTTTAAATCTTGAATTTGTTAGAAACTTCCTTTTAAGCTGTTTTTTTTGGAAATAGGATATGAAGAAACTTCCTTTTGAAAAGTATGCTTGCCTTCTTCTTTACACTTAACATCTAGAAACCTGAAATCTATAATGATAGAAGGTAGTAAGATAAGTTAATAATAATATATTCTTTAGTCAAAAGAAGTAACTTCAAGGATGGTAAAATTTACTTAAGGTCTCGAGATTTGAATGCTCTTTAACTACTAAGAGTGGTAAGCCTCTGCCATACTAGCTATGAAGATCTTACAATTTAAAATGTAATAGTGGTCAAATACTTCCCAAAGGAACTTGTCATTGATAACACTCACTTTAAAAGGGGCTCTTATTGGATAGTTTAGAATATGAACATTAGGAGGAATTCTAAAAGAAAGGCCAAGTTGTTGACTGCAGAGATAAGGAAGGTATACTTCAAAGACCATTTTCCTAATAGTATCACAACCAATAACAAAAGCTCTTAGATAGTACAGACAATGAAATTTTTTGATAAATAGCCAAATAATATAATTCATAAGTCTTTAAAATTCTAAATCAATAGGGCCTCTCAAAGAAGTCTTGAAAATTATTCAGTTGATCTATCGATCTAGACTTTAAATATGGAAAAAAAATATATTTAATAGGCTTACTATAGAAACTAGTGGAAGAACAAAGATCGAGGAAGTCTAAAAACCTAGCGTTAACAGAAGGCAAGCCTTTTTTTCGTAAGTTTGACAAAGTATTTAAAATTCTAGAGTTAGATAAACCATACATATAATTTAATTTGTTGCAAAGGGAGACTGAATAGACATCTACCAAGATTCTAATAGAGGAACCCTAAGATAGGAGAAACAAGAGTGAAGAATTTACAAGAGGCCATTACTCTACAAAAAGGAAGGAACTCTAAACTTGTTTTGTTGTTAATAGGGTAAAAAATATATCAATTTAATAGCACCGAAATAAACTTGATATGTTCTTCTTTAGAAATGGGATTTATTAGAAAAAAACAAAACTATTTATTAGCCAAAATAAGAAAAACACTTAAAAGCACTAGAGTCAAACTAGGGGTCTTCCTGATTTAATAAATGAAATCCTCCTAAATTACAGATAGAATAGTAAGAAAGAAAACATCTTCAAATGAGATTGAAGCATGTATAAAAGAAATGTAAATGAGTTGCAAGGAAGACTCTAGAATTTCGAGATGGCGAAAACAAGGTTTGGTTGATATTCCAAAGAATTCTAAGAAAGATCTATTAACTTTAAAAGGCTATGTTTCTTCCAGGTTAATTGATATGAAGGATACAACTTATCCACACACTTAACCCATTGATCTATATTTTTTTGCCGTATTTTTTAAGATTTGGGAGCTTGAAATAGATAAATTTCTAAAGGAAATTTTAATTTACTTACCTCTAGTAAAGATGGGTGAGAAGAATTAGTAAATAAAGGAATCTGAACAATTAGAGGAAAAATTTTGTTCATGATCAAAATGGGGAAACCCTCCCATTATACCAGAAAAAGGAATTTGAATGTTAGAATTAATGGTCAAAATTAAAAGGGGAGATTAGGAGTTGAAGAAGTCCTTTACCTGATTCTTATAAAGATTAGAAGAGGTTTAGTCGGAATAAAGACCACTTTAAACTTTACAACTTGCATGAAGAAGTAAAATTAAAGAAAGTAAAGAAAATATTTAACACAAAAATAAAAAATATACATTTTTAGCATTCAGTTTAGTGGAATTGATTGTAGAAGAGGAAGATGTATAATGAGTAGAAGCCACCATTCAAGAAATGTATAAAAGAATTCGCAAGTGGGAGAAAGAAAACTACTAGAGCCAGGGGAGACTGTTTGAAGTTTAAGGTAGATAATGAAGTGGTAATTTGCAACCTAAAGAATAGTAGAAGTTTGAAACTTAAATAAAGAAGGTTTTCTAGCTTCTATAACAGAAGAAAGATAGGGATTTCAAATGTAAGAACATATTAATGTGATCTTTGAGTTTGATTCTCTTTATCTATTAAAGATTCTCTATTATTTAGGGCATTCCTTATGATGTCATTTTTAAGCCTTCCTCTTGTATTCCTTCTGGTTCTTTAAATCTATTAAAATAACTAAGCTATATTTAGACTTTGGCTTTAAACCATTTTACAAAAGGCTAAGAGAATTTCTATGTCATTTATTAGGTTAATTAATTAAAAATATATAGGGGAAATTATTGATAGCCCAAAAAGAAAGTTAGCCCAAAAAGAAAGTTAGCCCACAAGTGAAAATAGCCTAAAAATGGAAGCCCAACAAATGTTTAGCAAGAGAAATCATGAGTAGCAAAAAAAAAGGGAACAAGCGTACAGAATTCGTGGAAGTTCAAAATGTGGAGTTTGAAAAAATGGTGGAAAGTAACAAGAACATGGCTAAGTAGATTGGATTTTAAGCAGTTATAGGAAGTTCAAAATGTAGAAGCTAAGAAAATAATAGGAAGTTAGCTAGATTAGGGGAAGTGGGTAGTTACAACAAAAAACTATTTAGGGCAGTTAAAGTTGAGAAGATTACATAAATCCACTAGCATCATGAAAGAACACGCATAATTCCAATAGAATAATCAATACATTCTATCATAAGATAACAAAATTAATCTTTAGATAGAACAATTAGCCTATTTAAAAAACACTGTTATTTTTCAGCTTTCTTTACATTGCGAATTCATCTTTGTTATCTCTAATACCCTTTTATAGTTTGTGATTCTCTTTTTGCTACAATTAATTATTATTTTTATTTTAAACCTTATTTCAACATATTTTAGCATGTTGTTAACTTAGAACTCTATTTTGTTAGTTTTCCAAAGCCCATTTAATGTTGGCTTACACCCTATAGCCAATTGGTTGGTTTTAGTTTAGTAAAAAAAAATTTAAAGGCATTATTTATCTTTTACATATTTATATGTATATGATAAAGTCCATAGGATAAATATACATTGCAAATGAAATTACGATGAGATTATAATTATGAGATTCCTATTACGTTCATGTATTATTCTTAAATTGTCCTTATTCATTATTCTATTATATAAAAATACTATCATGTTAATGTGTGCTTAATTTTTTATACATTTATTCCTTAACACTTAGTGATTAATGCTTTCAAATGCTTAAGACATTCATTTTAGCTTATATTTGGTATTAGGTACAATTTGGACGCTCATGAGCTAAAAGAACATTTTTTAAGCCATCCTCTTGATGATAGAAATCATTTATTTTTATGGAAAAAGAAGGAGATTGATTAGGGTGAAGATGAGACAAGAAATTGCAAGAAGAACAATAATTGAGCATGATCTGTGAGATACACGGTTGTGTATACATTCAAAATATGCATTTTTGACATACAAGATTCGATACATGGTCATGTATCCAGCCGTGTATCTTTACAAAATCTATGATTTTTTGGTTTTCACGGTTGGATGCTCGATAATGCACTCAATCTTGCATCTTCCCAGAACCATATTTTTTTTCACATAAAGCAACATTTGAGTGGCTTAGAGGGGCATGAATCATTTTTGGAACAAGAGGGGCAACATAACCACATTTGGATATATCATCATTGTATATTGTAAATCTCACTCTTTTTAGGGATTGTTTACATTATTCTATGTCTATTGATTTAGATATTTACGTATGGATAATTAATATTCTTTTTATAATTTAATTGTTTATGTATGAACACATTGTTATAATCTTAAACACAATATGTAATAGTTGTGTTTTGGATTAATTTGTGGGAACTAATGATGTTGAATCATTAGAGATAATGTAACATAGGTTAAATGACCTGAGCTTGAGTGGTTATTGCCTATATTGATCTATTTTCCTTATTTATAGTGCAACTATCAAACTAAATCTGGAGAGCTTGTTCCAGGTTGCTCGATAGCTAGGTTTAATTAAAGAGCTCGTTTTAATGAAACATGATCTAAGGGAAAACTAGAGTTAACAGGGCTTATTGTTAATCTATGATCAATAGTTTCCAAGAGAGATGTGAAGAAAATATGACAATGACATATGTTTAATTATGTGTAGACTGAGAATTAGATTCTAAATGTGTTCATCACTATTGTCATTTTTGACTGTTTTCTTTAATTTTATTTCATTATTTTAATTTTACTGTGTTTTCTTAATTGAATCAAAATAAACCCCTCGTATCCTAAAAAAATCCTTCTCTTTAAAAAAAGCTTTACAAACACTTGTTGTGGATACAATCCTTATTTACCACTACTATAAAAGTAGTTGTGTAGAGTTAGGTTTATTTTGTGGTGCATTCAACATACATCAACACACACATTATTTTTTTCTTATAAAGGAAGTAGTCGATCTCATATGCTAAAGTATGAAGATACTTAAACAAATATATGGGTGCTTGTTAGAGAACAAGTTCACTAAACTGACCCTATATAAGAAACCCATTTGGAACATTACTTATAATTCTATGAAAAATTCTCAATGTGATGATTATATAAGTGATCCTTTGACTTGAGATCTCTAAATTTATCTTATATAAGAATTGCTATCCTTGACTTATTTTAGTTAAGGATAGCAGAGTCAGTAGTTTTTGGATGAAGCATAAACTATATGGAGTTAGTTGAGTGATCAATATAGGAATCATCATCCTAATGTAATTAGGGAGAATGTTTCATTGTTCTCGATTATTATTAATTTGAGAAATCTTTGGCCAAGGTAGAATGTCGTTTTGTAAAATAGTTTAAAATTTTCAGTATTTGAATCAATTTATAATTGTATAAAACTAACATGATTGGACTCAAAATAGAGTAGACACTAATTCCATTCTTTAAGTCTAATCGAAAAGTTGAATGATGAAATGATTCAATTATATGGAAAAATCATGCATGGAAAGGTTAATCAAAACCACTTTGACATTCTTAAATATTTGGGTGGTCATGATGTATTGCTAGACACTAATCTTGATCTAGGGTTATAAATTGTTTATTTAGAGAATTAAATATGAATTAAAGGAGTTTTATTTATCTAATCATAAATATAATGTAGGACTATAATTTTATCCATTGCCAACATATTTGGGAACCTAATGGGATCACACATAAAGAATGGGCAGTTTGAATTAATTTTAAAGTTTGAGAAATTTGATGATTAAATATGAGATATTTAATAAATAAGGAACAATATAAGATATTAGATCTTATTTAGTTGTAATTGGTATTTAAGAATTAATTGTAATTCTCATTAAAGTTTAATTGAAAATAGATTTTAATTTCAATTAAATTACTCAATTGTCTAAAACCTATTATAAATAAGCTTAAGCTCTAAAGGAGCAAACACTCTTTGCCTAACCCTCTTCGTAATAGTTACAGAGTTTTCTCAAATTGCTTTGTAGATAACATTAAAGGCCAGAATCTTGTGCAACTATGGTGGTTAAGGTGAGCCAGTTTTGGAAATGGTTTGAAGGACATCACAAGAAAATGATCAAGCTTTAAAATAAGGAATGAATTACGATTCATGCTTTATTATGATTCATATGTTAATCATTTTATATAATTTAAATGATCTCGTCTTTTAAGAAATAAAAAGAAAAAGTTTTGCAATTATTTCATTGTGTGCGAGATCGGTTCCTAACCTAATTTTGCAACACTTATATCATCGATAAAAAAATCAAGTACATATTCTAAATATTCCTCCCTGACACTCTCAAATTTGAAATAAGCACCAATAACTCTTTTTTGTGTATAGGTGATGTGATAGGTTTTTGGTAAGTATAGTTGGCTTTGTTGGATTGGAAGTTATATTAGGAGATAGACAGTTTATATTTTGTAATTACCTTCAAAGATAGGACTGAGATTTATTATTTGTAGCCATTGTGATTATAGGTGATGAATTTTTTGGTTTTTATTCCTATCCATAAATATGATACATTGAGAAGAGAAACATAAGAACTAGAGAAAGTTTTTAAATGAAGAGGATATTGATCTAGGCATTGTATGGAGGAAAGAGGAAGACGAGGAAACTTATTAGTTATTTAGAAGATATGAAATGATGGGGTATTGAAGGTATATTTTTGCAACTTATTAGTTATTTAGAAGAAATTATAGCTTATGGAAAATAAGATGTTGACCTAAACTCGATTTATTATTGCATTTCAAGTAATGGCAAAATTCCCCAAAGTTGAAGGTTATCATTGCAAATGTCGATGAACTATGTTTTAGAAGTCTTAGACCTTATTGGAGTAATTTTGATTTTATGGTTGTAATTGGAACTATGGAGCTACTTGAGCTTTTTCTCTCACTTTTGTCAAGTACCCATGTAATAAGGATAAGAAAGTTATCTATTCGTAGACTTACTAGTCATATATAATAATGTATGGAGAAGTAGGAAGCTTTACCATTTCTTTTTTGCATAATCAATTTATAAGGGGTTTAACTTCAAAATTAATAGATTTCATATTTTAAGAAAAATTTTCTTGATCATAATTTGTTTTAAACTTTCTTCAACAGATAAAGAAAAAATTAGCCCAAAACTTTCATACTGGAAGTTATTATTTAGTCTTTTGGTAGGACATGGAAGTTCCTATAGCATCCAATTGCCTATCACTAAGGATGACATTTGGGCCTAAGCCTAGGCTCGGCTAAGGTATTTCATTTCTGAAAAAAGTAAGATAAGTTGTTTCGTTCATGAAAAAGTAAAACGATGTCATTTTACACTAGAAGCAAAATGACATTGTTTTATGCTAAGTTGTTTTGTTTTTAACAAAGTAAACTATGTCGTTTTAGTCTAGGTTTACCTTTCCCTTACCTTCTTTATACTTCACTCTCTTAGTCTCTCTTGAACTAGTCTATCACCCCTGTTGCCCAGCTTCCTCGCAACCGCACCATCTTTTTTTATTCTTTGCCACCCACCCACTAAGGTAAAATTCCTTCACTATATTCTGGTTTTAAATCTTTTTATTAAAGATTGAACTTGTGAAATATTAGAATTTTAGGGATTGTTATGTCTGCGGGGTGTTTTTGTAGACATACATGAGTGTGTGAGTGGTTGTGTAAGTAACCGTGTAAGTATGGAAAAAACTTTATAGTGACTTACACAGTCAGATACACGACACATTCACATATTATGGGACATGATCTTAATGACTTACATGGCCACATACACAAGCTTGTATATGACTGTGTAAGTCACTAATAAAATTATAAATCTATGATTATGATTTATGTTCTATTCTCTCCCATATTTATGAATTATAAATTATCATTATGAATAACATATATATTTATATGTTGATTGTTTTAGATGAATGAGCATATTCCTTCATTAGAGAGTTGTAATTCAGTACCTAAGATAGAAATGAAAACTTCTAATCCCATATTAAGTGAAGATAGAAGTTCAGGTTAATTGAAAGTGAAGTTTAGAATCACTTCAATAAGACTATATTAGAAGTTCACTTCAATTGAAAGTTTATAAAAATCCAAACATAAGTATTGTCATAAAATGTTAACCATGAGTTCAAAAGATTGTTCCTCTCATTTAATTCGTGTAGAAAAAAGATCAAATTAGGAGTTCAAACATTTTTTACCCCTTACCTAACAAAAGGGAAAAATGAAATGACTGCAACGTCTTATGATAACAATAAATTAAGATTTTAGAATGCTTCTATGGTAGTTGGTGATAAACATCCATTATCTATTATTGATATCAAAGGATTTAGGATATTTCGCAACTCACTACAAACAACCTTCAAGAGTTCAAATTAGAATACGTTGAAGAAGGACATTATGAAGATATACGAGGATAAGAACAAAGAAATTTTAAAAACATTGTCGAGTATTCGAGGAAGGATCACCATTACAATAGATATTTGGACATCTGATAAACAAAAGAAGGGTTATATTGGAGTGACAACATATTATGTTGACAATGATTAGACTCTACGTAAAGAAAATTTGAGGCAATTATTAATATTTGATATTGTTATCATTTAATTTTTATTATATTATGATTGATTTTGGTCATATTTGTACATAGGAGTTTCATTTATGTGTCGGTACCATATACAAATGAAAGATTGGCAACCATGTTGGGAGATTATTTAATAGATTATGGACACCAAATTGTCCCCTATAGCAGTCATCAATTATCACAAGAATGATGCTATAATTGAAAAATTGAAGAATAAGATACAAGTTGGGAGCTTGTTGGTTAGAGGAAGATTATTTCATGTGCATTCTTTTGCATATATTATGAAGTTGAATGTGACAGATGGGTTGGAGATGATAAAGGAGGGAATAGATTCAATTTAGAATAGTGTAGTATATTGGAGTACGACACCTAAAAAAGTCAAGAAAATTGAAGAAACTGCATGATAACTATACATTTCGCATACAAAGAAGTTTGTTTTCGAGTGTCTAACCAAATGAAAATCAACATTTAAAAAGTTTGAATTAGTAATCCAATATGTTGATATGTTTAACAGACTGAGACAAAGAGATTCTTAGTACACTTGCATGCCTATAAAAGACCAATAAGAGCAAGCTGGAGAACTTTGTGCACAGTTAGAATTATTTTATACTGTGCACAGTTAGAATTATTTTATACTGCAACTGAATTGTTCTTAAGAAAAAAATATCCAAATTTTGACTATGTGTGAGATAAAGAAAGCTTTATTTGATTAGATTTTTGATTATATTGAGGTTATTCAAGTTACGGAAAAGCTGATAATGGAGAAGCTAAATTCTTAATATTATATGGTTGGACATATTGTTACATTCATACCTATGTTGCACTCGAGATACAAGATACAGAAGGATAATTTTGTATATAATATGTTGTATGGTGATTCGGATCAAGATCATGTAAATGTCATTAAACAATTCTGGTATGATTTGTTTAATGATTATTAACTCAGAATGGACAAATTCATGATTAAGATCATAGTAGTTCAGGCTATTTAGCTCAAGCTTCAGTTTTAGTTAATTTCACTTAAAAAATTCATGAAAGAAAAAATAGGTAAGAGTATATAGACTAAGATGGGTTTAGATTAATATTTGATGGAAGATTGTGTGACTAAAGTTGAAGATGTGCAGTTCTATTTATATGGTGTAAAAGTTCTGGAAATAATTTTCCAATCTTTCAAGTAATTGCACGAGACCTATTAGCAATTCCATCAACTACTGTTGCTTCAAAGTTTCCTTTTAGCACTGGTGGTTAGGTTATTAGTCCTTTTTATGCTTGAGTTCATCCTCTTACTGTGGAAGCCCTTATGTATACCCGACGTTGGTTAGACGATGAAGATAGTGGGGGTAAACTCTTTTCTTTTTGATATATCAATTTTATCTATTTTTCAATATTAACTTCCCTGATATTGTTTTCCTAATTTGTATATTATTACATCCACAAGTATTTATGTAGGGGTGACTAGTCATACACATAAAATCAAATGGACATTATTTTGATAAAATATTTGATTATGAAGGTATATTTAATTATTTATTAATTATTATCATGTGTTTAATATTCTTTAATTTTAATATTACATTACTAAATATAATGTTTCAATATAGAGAAAAGGTGATGTAAACTATTGATAATCCTGACTACAAAGATTAACAACTCTTTCTAATATCCAATCTCCACTTTCCACTCTCATAATCCCATTCCAAAACATTATTTCAAGATTTTGTCTTGATTTTTGTAAATTGTATCATTTAAAAAATTGGATAATCATTTTTGTAAATTATGTTATCAATTAAAGAATTTAGTTCTTATCATTAATTAATTGAATTGATCATTTTATATATAATTTGTTTTCATTTCCAATAATCTTATCTTCCTTCATTAATGAAATTTGTTTTATCTTATTCATTTTATCAGTATATGTACTTTTATTTATCCATTCATCATAAAATATCTATTTTAATTAATCAATTAAAATTTGTAACTTCAATTCATTGAATTGATCACTTTATATATTCTTTTCTTTTTCATTTCCTATAATCCTATCCTCCTTCATTTATGAATTTTGTTTCATCTTATTCATTTTATTAATATATATACGTTTTATATATTTATTCATTACAAAATCTCAACATTTATTTAAAACCATTTATTACAACACAATGAAATTAACAAAAGCTCTTATTAGCCGCTTGGGCCCATTTCAAAAAT
>JAOQMS010042762.1:0-13082 GCA_027563885.1 Erythroxylum longipes
TGCATGTACAAACATTTTTCATGTGCAAAAATCACTATTCACAATTGCATGAGCATGAGATGTGTTTTCCTAATGATATCACGTATACACATTTCTATAATTCAACCCGTTATATGGAAACAGGATGTTACAGCTTGACAATATTGACTAGGATGCCCTAACCCGCACACCTCGCATTGCATAACCTAAAATATTTGAGGATTCATCATTAATTTGCCAATCTTTCTACTTAAAGCTTCAATTTGTTTCGTAAATGTCGCAATTGCACGTACATCATGTACTCTAAATAGCTTGCTAAGTTTTGCTTAAGAAGAGCACTGCTGATAATTATTCATCCTCATGTCTTCAATGAGTTCATATGTTATTTGGAGTACCCCTAACTATTGCATCTTTCATCTTCCTTGTTATTTGATTGAGTCTATTATAGAAGGTTTGTAATTGAATCCACAATGGTAGACCATGATATAGGAACTTTCTTAACATCTTCTTGAACCTTTACTATGTATCATACAATGTCTTTGAACAGCCTGGGCATATGAGGAGATATCATTCCTTAATTTGGTAGTCTTAACTAATGGGAAGTATTTTTAAAAGAAACTTCTTTGTTATTTGGTCCCAAATGATAAATGATGACATAAGCAGAGATTTTAACTATTGCTTTGCCCAGTCTCTCAATAAGAATAGGAATAATCTCGATCTAATTGCATTGTCATCTACACCACTGACCTTAAAAGTATCATAAATCTCCAGAAAGTTTGCGATATGTGTGTTGGGGTCCTTATCTCATAGCCCATCAAACTAGACAGATTGTTACACAATCTAAATAATACTCAGTTTAATCTTAAAATTATTGATATTAATAATTGGTCTAACAATGTTGGAATTTGTTCCCATTAAGTATGGTCTAGCTTAAATGAACATAATCCTTAGTTGTTCTACTATAGTTCCTGATTCTTGGGTATTAATCTAACCTTCTAAGTCCTCTTTCTATCAATTTAACTCGAACTTTCTAAGTAGGGTTCTTTAGAGATTTCTATGAGTTGTCCTCTCAATCTTTAAGTCTTTGTCAACTAGGTATAATGGATTCCATTGAGTCATAAACTAACCCCAAGACCTATAGAAGTGAGAAAACCAAAGAGTCAATAAAATAAGTAAAAAAAATTAAAAACAAAAAGTAAAAAAGAAATAAAACAAGTAATAATTAGTAGATTAATGAAAGCAATATTTTCCTAATATTCTATATGTTTTAAATATATAAGTGCATGATGTAGCTATAACTAGCACTGATAAGTGTAGGTCGATCCCACGAAGACTACAAGTACTAGTAATAGTCTCTTTTCTGTTATCTAACTGTCGTATAAGATGATGATTTAATTTGAAACTAAACTAAAGAAGAACTCAACACAATAATAAATCAGGAAAAATATAACCAAAGACTAATCCAGTATCAAATATCTAGTACCTATGTAATTAATACCCCTAAGTTCTCTTAAGTATTAACCCTTTATCATGTAATTTAATTATTGATTATTTGACAGTGAAAATTCTTATCTTATGTTAATATCTTTTTCACGACTATTAACAACTAATCTTCGATTGATTAATTGAAACCTCTTTCAAGTTAAAACCACTAAGATCACATTACTCAATTTGTGAATCTCTTTATTAGGTTTGACTATAGTCTAGAAGGTCTATGTTGGCCTATCTCTAGGTTCGTAATGTGAAATTAGTGGTTTTAGATTCTACACTGTCAATCACCCAGTCGTATGAGTCACTGTGTATCTGAAAAACACTTCAATATCGTGGCTTTACACATTTTTAATAGCTTACACGGCCATGGGAAACGATCGTGTATTTTACTTACACATGCATGTATCTCCACTCAGGAAAAAACAATGTCTAAAAAGCTTTACATGTTTACAGTCTTTTACTTGATCCCTTTATACAATCGTGTATGTTACTCATATATGCAGCTATCTCCACAAAGGAAAAAAAACAACTTTTACAAAACTTTACACATTTACAGTCTCTTACACAA
The DNA here is from genome assembly GCA_027563885.1 of Erythroxylum longipes. NCBI lineage: Eukaryota > Viridiplantae > Streptophyta > Magnoliopsida > Malpighiales > Erythroxylaceae > Erythroxylum > Erythroxylum longipes. The sequence goes on from JAOQMS010042762.1 coordinate 2,039, forward strand.
TCATGTATGTTATTTCCACAATTGTGTACATCTTCTTATAGACATATATCTCCAAAACAATTCCAATTCTTCTATTTTATGCCACGATTTAGCTTGAATTATCCTCCTTTTGATATATGAATGCAATTGGGACCTCAAAACACACTTAAAATAATATAAGTACCAATAACAACATAAAACTCTCAAAAAATACTTTAAACTCTTTTTAAAAGGCCTTGAGTTTGGTACGAACATTAACTCATTAAAAAATGGACCTTTCTTTTCCTCCCTTTTCCTTTTCAAGCAAAATACACTCAATATGGGCATAAAAACAAAGTACATTAACCATCTATCAATGTTCCAATATTTTAAAGGCGCACTCTATAAATTAATACATAACAGAGCTATTAGATGGTTGGTTCAATCTAGATGTAATCCATCTCTTCATTTATATAGAAACAATGATTTGATCCTAAAGTTGTAGAGGCTAGCTTCTAAAATTTTACCTAAACCAGAATACTTATTACATTTGAAAAGGCATATTAGCCTCACTAATGAAGGCTCCTTCTAATCCTAATTTGTTATAGGCTCGCTTCTATAATCTATAAAATAATCAGTAAGGAATGTTGACCACTTGGTTGTACCAACTGTAAGGACTTATAAGGGACGAGAGACTCGCAGATTACCCAAAGAGCCAAAAGATGGGATAAAGCAAAAATATTAAAATGAACTCAAGTCTCTAACCACTTTGGATCAGGAGTAGATAAGAATAAGGGATAAGGAGACATATAAAATAAGCATACTAGCACTAAGAAGATAAGCAACTTCGTCGGTACTTACAACAAGATTTGGCTAATGGTGGAATAGATATACCAAAATAAAATGTGAAATGGAGGAGGCAGTTGAATAAAGCAAGTTGAACAGTAGTAGGGAGAATGCCTGTGTAACAAAATATAGTATTACCGACTAGGTTTACCACTCTCCCAAAGACACTAGTTTGGAGAATTAACTCCTCTATGTTCCAATATTTTAAGTTACATTATGGAAATTAATACATAAAAAAGATATTATATGGTTTGTTCTATATAGTTCTAATCCATCTCTACATTTTGCAAAAAGAATGATTTGCATCCAAAGTGTTAGGGGCAAACTTTCAAAACTTTAACTAAACTAACTATTAAATTAGAAAAAAAAACATGTCAACCTTGTTGATGAAGACTCTCTCTAATCCTAACTTGTTCTAGTTGCTCTCTATTTCCTTCTATAGAGGAGGAAATCGTAACTTTTATTAAAAAGTAACCAATAAGAAATGTTGATCACTTAGTTACATCATTTCTCAAAACGTTTAACGGAGGGAAGACTCGGAGATTACTTGAAGAAAAAGGAGGTGGGACGAAGAGAAGAGAGTTAAATGAACCAAGTCTCTAGCTATTTTGGACCAAGAATAAATAGGAGCAGGATATTGGGAGACATAGGAAATACATATGCTATGACCAAGAGGACACATAACTTTAAAGGTTCCTACAACAAGATTTGACTAAATGGTAAACAAATCCACCAAAAAGGAAGGAAAAATCGAGGAGTTAGTCACAAATAAAGAGGAAATGTGGAGAAGACTATTTATTGAAACGAAACTCTAAAAGGATTAAGGAAGTCAAAAAATGTGTAGGACAACCCTTGCCAAAAAAAATAAACTAAAGAAGATAAAAGGAAAATATTCTTCATCTCTCTAACCTCTATCCTTCACTCATGCAAATCTTCTTCATTGCTAACTATTCCCTAAGCTTTTTTTTGTTCTCCTCATTTCACCATACTCCATTGTTCCTTCTCTTCATTAATTGAAACTTCTCTTCCCCTCATCCCTGACCCCTCCCCAAATTTTCTTCAGATCTGAACTTTTCCCTTGTCTGGTAGCAAGGGTTTTTTTAGGTCTTTCCTTTTTCCTATTCCCCTCCTGCCTTTTTCTTTTCCTTATTTAGTTCCTACCATTTTCCATTTTAGCTCCCTGACAAGGGCTGCTTACTATGCAGATTCCACAATCCACTATAAAACAAAACAATCATAGGGAGGATTTTCCTCCTCTACCTTTACCCTCATCCTCTGTTACTGTAACATACCACTCTCATAGAGCGTATGCACGAATGTATCAACGATTATTCGAGAACATACTCTATGCAGATGGCACGTTAAGACGATCGCATTACCACATTTTAAGGCATCACATATCAAAAGCATTTCAAACATTCATTTTGAATCATTTCATTCACAATCATATTAAGTCACAATTGTCATTAAACTTCAGAGTTCACATATAAATTTGAAAATAGGTGAGAAATGCTATTCTTGATGTATAATGACTAGAGAAATCTGCAGGTACAACTAATCCTGACCACTAACTCATGTCCAATTGTAGTAGCTATACACCAATTAGTTTAACTAGAGATCAGTTAGCCTGGGGGTATGTGAATGAGGTAGTTAGACTACATGGGGTTTCAGTGTCTATTGTATTAGACAGAGATTCTAGATTTACTTTGAGATTCTGCAAGAGTCTATAGTTAGCTATGGGTACAAAGTCAAACTTCAGTACTGCATTTCATCCTTAAACAGATGGACTGAGTGAGAGGATATTGAAGACTATTGAGGATAAGCTCAGAGCATGTGTATTAGAGTTTCAAGGAGCTTGGGATCAGTATATAGCCTTGATCAAATTTGCTTACAATAACCATTATCACAGTAGTATCAGAATGGAACCATATGAGGCATTGTATGGCAGAAAATGTCGTTCGCTTCTATATTAGGATGAAGAGGGTCTGAGGATGGTAGAAGGCCCAGAACTGATACAAGATACTGTGGATAAAGTGAAATTGATTTGAAGTAGAATTAAAGCAACTCAAGATAGATAGAAGAGTTATGTAGATCAGAACCAAAGGGATATGGAATGCAATGTAGGAGACAAAGTGTTTCTGAGAGTATCGCCTTGGCGAGGAGTATTGAGGTTTAGTAACAAGGGTAAGCTGAGCCCTAGGTATATTGGTCCTTATGAGATCATTGAGAGGATAGGACCATTGGAATACAAATTGGCCTTACCGAATGAGATGTCTTAGATACACAATGTATTCCATGTGAGTATGCTTAGAAGATACCGATCTGATCCAATGCATGTATTACCAACTCAACAGATTAAAGTAGCTAGTAATTTGAGTTATGTTGAGGAGCCGATCAAGATAGTGGGATATCAGACGAGGCAGTTGAGAACCAAGTAATTCCATTGGTGAAAGTTCTATGGAAGAATTACTCAAGTGAGGAAACAACTTAGGAAATGGAGGAGCACATGAGGAGACAATATCCCCATCTTTTTGAGCAATCAGATAAGAATTTCGAGGACAAAATTTCTTTAGAGGGGATAATTGTAACATCTCATTTTCCATTGTTAAGGGTTAAAACTCTAGAATACTGTACATGAGAGAAATAGCATTGAGAAATTAGGACATGCATTTCATGCTCATGCATAATATAGCATACACACACATGTGAATATTAATTTTTGCACATTACGATGGCTATTCATGCATTTCATTGACATTTTACCGGGTATAATTGACTTATAAATGTGATTATGATATGAATTGTGGATTATGTCTCTTGAAAATTGATTTGGTGAGTGTGAATATTGATTTAGAATTTTTGATGAAAATTTGAAAATTTATGAAATTTTGAATATTTTTGGACTAGGAAAATTTGCCAAGTGGCAAGATAATTGATTTATGGTAGTAAAAATAAGTATCGAATGATAGTGGAAATTTTAATAATTAATATTAGGATTTAATGACAAGTGTCATAGAAAATTGGGAGATAATTGAAGTAGAATTTGAAGATAAATGGACTAGTTAAATAAGAGAACCAAGTGAAACCAATAGAGATTGGACAAGTGGCAAGGGACAAGTGTCACTTACCAAGCATGTCTTAACCCATGACACTCTCTCCTAGATGAAAGACTACCTTTATTTTTAATTGGTCTTTCACTTTACTATTTGCTCTCATTTCTCTGTTAATTTCTCTTCTCATCTCCTTCAATTTTCTTCATCCACGATCCTCTCTTCTTACCTTCATCAACATGAACCTTGTTCTCACCTTTCATTTGCTATTATCATTTTTGTTGTCTCCTTCATATTGTCACTAAAGACCCAACCCTACCACCTTTGGAATGATGATGATCGTATGAAGTTGTGAAGCTAGGGTTAAGTGTGGTTTGAAGACATTAAAGCTAAACAAGTAAGTGTAAAGCAATATTTTTCATAATTTTTTGAATGAAACATGTTTTGATGATAACTAAAAGTTAAATGAACATAAAATGGTAAGGTATATATGTTGAAACGTAAATGAGTAACTTGGATATGTTCTTTTCTTGCTTTTACATATATGATGATTGATAATTCATAAGATGTTGTAGTGATGATTTAGAGATAGAAAGATCATCAAAATGATGTAGGAATTGTGTACAAATTTCATGAAGAGATGATATGCTTATGTTCTGTTTTTGATGCTTAATCATATGAATTTTTGGGTAGTTGTTATATGGATGAACTAGAATGATTGAGGTTAAAGAAAGGGTTAATGTGGTGTCTTGAAATGAGGTAAATTAGAATGATAAGTTAGAAGTAAAATGAAGGTGGAAATGAAGTTGAAACATGTGCAGAAAATTGAAGATGAATTTGTAAATGAATATGTTATGTTTTTGGTGTTGATGATCAATAATAGATTTTGATTTGTTTGTGGATGATATTGAGCTTAATGGAGTTAAGAATGAAGGGGAAATGATGAGAAATTAAGCTAGAAATGATAGACTAAGTATATAAGGTGTTGGATGTAACTTAGAATAGTTGAAAAAGCTGGAAAATTTGGAGAAAATGGTTGGGAATGGGTTAAACATGAATATGCCTCTTAGATGTCGGTTAGGTGCACTTTAGGTCCACTAGGTAGACATTCTCAGAATTCCAGTGTTCTAGCCCCGTTCATGTCTGTTTGGAGGGACATCAGTCCAATAGGCAGACATTCTCTAGATGTTTACATAAATGAGTAGTTTTGACCCTTTAGACGACAAAATCTCTCTTTGGGATCTTCACGGAAGTTGTAGAATTAAAAGTCCTCTTCGAAAGAATACTTTAATGACCTTAATTTGACATCCATAGAGAAAGTTATGCTTATTGTCTCAAAGTCATATATATATAAATTATTGACTTATCAATGCTTTCCTATAATGTATTTAGGCTTGAATGGGGCTTGAAATGTACTTAGTTTGATGAGGAAATAAAAGATTAAATGAGTGATATGCTTAGGGTGATGATTAAGGATATGAATTAAGAGTGAATTGTCATATATTAAGTGTTCAAATCTAGAATTTTGGGATGTTATAAGAATGAAAGTGATCCTATGAAGGCTATTATGATTCAAATAAGATGAATAATGTGTATTAAGTAAAGATAAATGATAAATTGATTGTTTTAGGATCTTTAAATGTTAAAACAACCTTATTGAATGATTGAATGATAAACTTAGAATAATCTTGTACATTTGAGGTGTAAGCCTAAGTTCAAATTAGACATATATGAGTTTTGAAGTATGATTCATCATGAGATGTGAATTAAGTAAATATACTCAAGATTATTATTGAGCATGCATTGTACATAATCCATATGTACATATGTTCATAAATGAGTAATTATATAATTGTACAAATAAGTAATGTGTAATGTGTATATGTTGCATGATATAGATGTGCCAATTGAGTAAACTAGATGGTCTCATAATGATTTATCGTTTGTTTAAATTATTTGATGAATTATTATGTGATGTGAATGGGTTAATTCCAGACATTGAATGTCCAAGGCGTTTGATGTATGAATTCCATATTAGAAGTGCTCATTATATGTGAATTTGACGGAATAAGTGATATTCAACTTAATTGTTGAATGCCGAACCAAGGTCCAATGATAAATGTGAATGAGAATGTGAAGTTGAATATGAATGTGAATGATTGAGCACTAGAGATTGATTGAATAAATGCGATGCATTTCATTACATAAATGCATGACAAGATAAAGGCAGTTGTGACTAGAGTCGCTAGTGAATAATGAGCCCTGTATCCCCAACGGATAAAGGATAGTTATTAATGAGCCTGGTATCCACAATGGTTACAGGACAGTGAAAAAGGCACTCCGTCACAACAACGTAATAATTGAAAGTGAGTCTCATGAGTATTACACATACAATTTGATATGCATTATATGAATGATTGAATTGAGCTGTATAATCTGTTATGACTTATGAATTTGAAGTGTGAACTATATGAATAAACTTGTCTTTGATTGAATATGTTGATTAATGAAGTGATTTGAATTATATGGTTGTATGAATTTAATGTGAAATGTTGTGTTATGTGCTATAAATGAGCCATCAATGATAGGTAGCTCGCTAAGTTCGCAAAACTCATTAAAATTGCAAAGTTGACTTTTCAGGTACGAGAGAGGCAACTTAGCTTCTAAGACAATTTAGAAGAAACTTAGTACAACTTTTGGATGGAAGAAATGGCTCAAAGGTCGGTAAGCTGAGACTGAAGGAATTAGATAGAAGTTTTGTATATTTCATTATACATAGAGCATATTTTGTAAACAGAGTCTGTGAACTATAATTTGCTTTTGATAATGTTTATATATATGGATGATGGTTAAATGCTACAATGTAAATTTTGTTTATGGAATGAAATGAGGAATTGGGTTTTAGACATAGAGTATTATGTTTTAAATTATGATGCCATGTGATAAGTAAAAGTGACTGCACTATTGCACTACTTCCATCAGGCATATGTTCGAATGTTAAAAGGACATACGAGCACGTGTCGGATGGAAGTGGGGTGCTACAATATATATCATGTTTCAATGCCTGCTCATTGACCTTCCAGGTATGTATTAATATACAAAGATCTTGACTGTAATTATATGCTTTCAGATCATTCAAACTTTATAGCTTGTAAATTACCATTTTGAAATTAGGTTTATACCTTAATTAAGCTTGATTTATTCATCAATCATATATGTTCATATAATTATCCAATTCTCACTCACAAATACTTCATGTTCTCCAATGTTAATTCATTTTTATCTAATACAGATTACTCATATCCTTTGAATCGCATTTGCATTCATAAGAACATCTTAATTCCTTGAACAACTCATAATTACCAGATTTCAATACATTGATATCAAGACAATCCATTCCTTAAGTTATGACATCAATTAATAACCTAAACTTATCAAACCCTTAACCAATGAATCAAGCAACAATTTAGGTTCATTTCAACCCTCAATTAATTCCAAATACACCAATGTAAAGTGACTTATGCTTATGTGGTTCAACAATTACACAAAATAGAATTTTTTCATTTCAAAGCATTGCCCTCAATTATGGAGGACCTTCCCATGATAGTATGATGAGTGCCTCGAAGTGCATTATCCAATTTCCTTCAATTTTTCCAAATTCTAATACCTTCATATTAAATCGAAAACATCTTCATAATAGTTCATTAATTATAACTCAATTATACCTTAATTATACTTCAATTCCTCATCAATTTTATCTTTAAATCCAACTCAAATTCATTCAATTGGCATCTCATAAACTATTTATCTTTCGTGCACACAAAAAAAACAGAAACTTTCATTCACTTAATCTCATCATATATGTAGTCCTAGTTTTTTTTCCATATTCAAGATCACTTCAATAACACCTTTCTTTAGCATAAATTCACATTCATTTAAACTTCAAATATCAATCTAAATCATCCATATAGCAACCTATAACCTATGGTTCTCATGCATAAAAAAAACAAAAAAGTATCCAATTCTTGTATCATTTTCTAGTACACTTCATCATGAACACTACATGCTATCCATCCCAATTCAATCATCATAAACTTTCTATTACAACATGCCACAAGATCAGTACTTTATTTACTTGTTTAGCTAAAGTTCTAACTCAATTCTTTAGGTCTAATTTGCCTTATATGCATGCAAGATCATCTTAAATACAAGGTGGGAATTGGATGGTTTTCAGCAACAAGAAAATAGCAAGATGAAACACATCAACATATAGCTTTCTTAATGCAGAATCTTGTCAAGATTTTGGAGTGGTGATGAACGAAATAGAAGCAAAATTTTAGAGCTATGGGAGGTTGGATAATTCAGTGGTGAAAGGGAAGAGAGGAGAAGAATGAACACAACAAAACAATTTCTACATTATCTTAACTCATGAGGTGCTAGGTGTCACCATTTCATAATGACATTTTCCCCTATGCATGCATTCCATTTGTCCTCTCCATAAGCTGTCAAATGTCACAATTATGCTAGGCCATTTGTCACTCAACCTCTAAGCCATTTGTCACTCAATTATTTATGCCAAATGTTACTCAATTTTACTGTCATGTGTAACTTATTTCATAGGTTTAGTCATCCTAATTTTCCATATGTCAACTTGTCTTACCACTTGACATTTTTTCTATATTAGATGTACATATTAATTCATCAATCCTTCAATTGTAACAATTAGCTCCAAGTTACTAATTATAATCCATCAATTCTTGTCATTGGTAAACCAAATTAAAAGACATTGGAAATGTTCATGTCACATTCATTTTAGTTTCATACCCCAGAATATATCAATTGAGTGTAATTTGTCTAACTCACAATTCATATTTGTATGCTAATATTATGCATTTGAGTACAATCATAAAATCATGTCATAAATGTAATAAATTCATTCTATATGATGCCACTTATGTGACTCAATAATTTAACACTTTAAATCCTTCAACAATTTGAGAGACGGGATACTACATTTACAACAACTAATCCTCTTCCTCCTTTACGCCAACCATTTCATTCCTCCACTGCACCACAATCTTCAGCTACTTCATCCTCTCAGTTCACTTCTGCCATTACCCATACCTTACCCCCTTCTTTAACCACGTCACCTGTGAGGAAAACATGGAAGCAAGTGGTAGAGGGATCCACAGATCTCTCTCTACATTTCTTCCCTCCCAGGACTGAAGTTAGACGTGTTATTGTCTCCCCTGATGTTGAAATCCTACAGGAAGGTGTTAAGTTTTGGGAGAACTCCTTTATAGGATTCTTCTGGGATAAAAGACCTATATTTCCTTAAAAAATGGGCTCAATCAACATCAAAAAACAAAGGTTTTATTTAGGCATTGATAGCTAAATATAAATACATAATGTTCATCTTTTCTTCCAAAGATCAAGCGCTAAAGGTTGTAGAAGGAGGGTTATGGCATGTGGCAAATTTCCCACTTTTCTTGCAGCTATGGCATCTTGGTTTTCAGATCGATTGCAAAGAAAAAAGGTTGGTTCCAATGTGGGTAAATCTGTATAATGATCCTCTTGAATATTGGACAACAAAAGGTTTGATTATGATAGCTAGTTTCCTAGGTAAAACTCTATGTTTGGATGATAATACAGTAAATAGGAAGAGGTTGGGGTATGCTAGAATATGCATTAACATGGATCTTTCCAATTGCTTACCAGAAACTATCCCTATTATGAGATTGGGACTTGATGGATCCCTTTATAAGGATAATATGTCTGTCCAATACCAATAGAAGCCCTCAGTTGCTTCTCAAGGTAAGAGGTGGATCCCTACAGGTAAATTTTTTCAAAAGGGGGACTATGAGGAGTTAATGGGTTAATGGATCACTAACAAAGAGAATGAACTAATAAAGGAATCTATATCTAATAGCAGCATAAATGAATGGCCAGAGGAAAATGTTATAGCAACTGTTGTGCAAGGAGTATTGGCTGCAAGTGATGGTGGAAAAGAAATCATTCCCCAAGATGTTGCTGGGGGAAAAGCAGTAGAGGTGAATGCTGATGCAAGAGGTACTAGTATGGGTGAGGAAACCGATGCAGATGAATTATCAATGAATCCTAATGACAATTCTAATAGGCGTGTTCAAATGGAAAATCGTTGCCCTCCTTCGGTGGACAATGAGGATGATGATCCCCTTATTGAGGAATTTTTGACAACCACTAAAAGGAAATCCAACAGGAGAAAAGGGAAGGGTTCCAAAAACAAAAACTTTTGATTTATGAAAATTATAGCATAGAATGTGAGGAGGATCAACTGCCCTAAAACGCTTTCTGCTTTAATAGATTTTGTTTTTAAAATAAAACCATGGATTTTTGTTCTTTTTGAAACTAAAATCAAAATTGAAAATCTTGGTCTCTTGAATAAATTGGGTTCTAGATGGAAATTTATCTCCAATCATCAAGCCCATAGATATGTGAAAATTATTATTGGATATGATCCTTCTTTGGTGGATGTACATGTTTTTTTAATAGAGATGCAGGCTATTCATCTAAAATGTAAACTTCTTCAGGTAAATGTTGACATCTTGTCCTCATTTATCTATAGTGCTAATCATATTTTCCAAAGGAAACTTTTATGGGATAGCTTAATAGACTTCCAAAATAGTGTCAATGAACCTTGGCTTTCATGTGGAGACTTTAATTCAACTTTATATAGAATTGAAGTTAACAAGAATTATAGTATGAGAAACTTCTCGGCTAACTTTAATGATTGTGTGGGTAAACTTAAAGTCTTTGACTTAAAGGCTCAGGGTCACTTCTATACCTGGAGTAATAAGCAGATTGGGAGATGCACTTTAAGGAAAAAACTGGATCAGACATTGGTGATCAAAGATTGGATCACAAAGTTTCCTAATAGTGTATCTACTTTTCTGGACCCTTTATTTTCAGACCATATGCCTATGCAAATAGAGAGTCTCCTATTACATATGGGTAGAAGAGGTTCACTCTGGTTTAACAATCTATTGATTGATAATGATGGTTTCTCTGATGCTCTTAAAAAGGGTTTGGATGTAACATCCCCTCACCAATGGGAAGGGTAAAATAGTAATTTGAAACGGGTTAGGAGTGTTAAAAATTGTATTGCTATGTTCATGCATTCATATATGCACATGAATAGGGAATTTTGCACA
>JAOQMS010042763.1:0-13081 GCA_027563885.1 Erythroxylum longipes
CAAGACCTCACGGTTTTTCTCTTCCGACACTTCTTCCCAAAGTATGGGAAGAGCAAAACCGTGAGGGCTTGGCTGGGCTAAGGCCCAAAAGCGGACAATATTACCGTCTTCCTAAGGTGTGGGAAGAGCAAAATTGTGAGGGCTTAGTTGAGCCAAGGCCCAAAAGCGAACAATGTTTATGAGCCGGTGGTCTAGGGTTGTTACAGTTATGGTAAATTTTCAAAATCTTTAAGTATATGCAATATTGTTTCAATTATTTAAAAATTAATTACATTTTTACTTATTGTTAACCATTAACCATTAAAATTGAATATTATGGATATTGAGAAACCAAATATTTCAAATTATGTTATTTTAAACAAAGGATTAGGGGTCGGTTGCATAAGTATTATAAATATTTTCCTTTTGCTGTGGAGACACAAAGATATGTCCCCAAACGAATGTCAGAAGAAAATTGGAATAGTTTGTGTGATTATTGGGCTGACCCAAAAGTTTAGGTATGTTTTCTTTGCCTTCATGTTTGCTTGCATTAATCTTGTTAGATGGTTCAACAACTACGTTATGTTTTTTTTTCTTGATTTAGGAAAATTGTGAGAAGGCAAAGGTCAGTAGATAAAAAATGAAAACACCTCATAATCAAGGGGTTAAAGTCATTTGTCGTCATTTGAAATGAATATGTAAGATCTTTTTTTGCAAGTTATACTTAAATCAATAAACACTAAATTATTTATTATGCCATGTATTTTTGTTTCATAAAATAGAGTGAGGAGGAACTACATGGACAAGATTGTAATAGGATCACACTATATAAAATCACTCACTATAAGAAAGGTAAAGGATGGGTGTCAGAAGAAGCCAAAAAAAAAACTATGTAAGTATAAAAGTTTCTTCAATATTTTTGTTCATTTATTAATGTAGTCGTCAAAAGTAATATTTGGATTGAATATTAATTTTCTTTTTTAATTTTAGAATAAGATGCAAGAGTTATTAGAGAAGTTTGTGTTTAAGAGTAATGAGCTTATTGTAGAAAACATTTATGATATAGTACTTAGGACTCGTTCTGGCTATGTGAAAGGTCTTGGTTATGACCTTAAGCTAAATGTTTTAACCTCAACACATAACCAATCATTGAACACCTTTAAGAGGAAAACAACAAAGATGAGACTACATTATAAGCTAAACTAACTAGGGGATAAGAAACTCGAGCAAAATTAGCAAAACATGATATATTATTCAAAAGATTACTTAGCCCGAATTATGATAGAAATGAAGAGGAAAGTGAAGGGTATTAATTCTATCTCCTTTACTTTTTTCTTTCACTTCCTGGAAGTACTATAATTTAAATTTCATACTTTTTTTCTCGGATTACTGAATGGATGAAGATGCAATTGATGAGTGATTATGTTATGAATGGTAAAGTTATGTGGTATTTTCTTTAACCAAAACCAAATACTTATTATATCAATACTCAAAATATTTTTAGTTGATTTTAACTAAGCTTTTTAGATGATTACAGGTTCATTGACATATAAAACACTAGCTAGCCAGTCTTTATGCTCCAATATTTTTGTAATATGAGCATGACATATTATAATTTGTAAACTGATCTCATTATTTATTATTTTGTCTATAAGAATTGTTCAAGTTGTCATTAATATCTTTTATAGGAGCAAATGATCATCCTTTAATGTTATATCCTTTTTGTTGGTCTAATTTAATGATATTTATATAATTTTACTTTATATATATAATGCTAGATATTTTGATAATAATTTTATAAGATTTAATTTTATAATAAATTCACAATAAAAATTATATTGATACATTATATATAAAACATATTATTCAATATCATGGATTAATAATGTAGAAAATAACATATCCCACATTATAAAAAATAGCAAATAAAATTTGGCTATGTTATAAAAAATTGATAACAAATTATCTTCCTTTAGATTACATCATACATAATTTGATCATCTTAGTTTAGATAAAGTCATGCATAATTTGAACATTTAATTTAGATTGAATCAAATACAATTTGATTCAATTTACTCAAACCATATATAAAGATAGTGCAGGTTGTAAAGAAAAACATATTAGATGTGAATACAGTACACTTTACTTCTAAATTTCTAAGCCTTATTCTTTTTTCATGGTATCAGAGCCTATTTAAGCCAAAATCATTTTTTGTTTCACTACATCTACCATCTATAAACACATCTCTACTGCATCGCTATACACAAAACAACACAATGCTAATTGCAAGCACCTCATTACCGATTACCAACATCACCAATTTTATCACAACAACTCTTAACGACAACAATGACTATCTCATTTGGAGAAATTAAGTCAAAACAATATTACTTACCTGTGACTTAATCAGATACATTGACACATCCATCCCTCCACTGTCCACATATCATGCATCAATCAATGCATGTCGTCCTCTTTAGTAAAATTTCTAGAATGGAAAGAAAGGACAAATTAATCTATTATTATCTCACTATAACACTTACCTCCACAGTCACGTCTTTTTCCCTCAATTGTGACACTACTCGAAGTCTTTAGATAGCCTTTGAAACTTACTATTTTTTTTAAAAATATAGCTCAAAGATCTCTTCTTCATCGTCGTCGTCACACTACTTGAAAGGCCTATTCCATCATTGTTGATTATCTCACGAGCATTGCGACTATAGTTGAACACCTGGTAGCCATAAGAGACCTAGTCTCATCGGCAGACCTGGTCCTCTTTACCATCAACAGAATTCCCTTAGAATATGAATCTTTCATCACCATAATGGAGAATCATGAAACCCATCCTTCCTTCTCTAATTTTCAAGCAAAGTTGTTGCTTCATAAACAAAGGCTATTGTCCCTCCATCAAACCCCACCAGACATGGCTTTCACTACTCAATGAGGACGTCATCCCTTCCCTTATAGTAGTGGTGGTAGATTTGGTTCCCAACACCAATACCACGAGCATTTGGGATACCAAGACCCATTTAAGTCTTCTTTTAATCAACCTTAGGTTAGCCTATTACATAATGTCCCATACTTTGGCCCTGATTAAAACACCCAAACCCAACTACCGCATCAAACCTACAATACCCAACCAATTCCATACCTCCAATGGTCCAATTATGTAAACAATTTGAACCTATTTTGTAGTTACACTTTCAGACCCAAATCTAATTCCTAACCTCTAAAATGTCATATTTGTAAAATAAATGTGTTCATATCGTTGCTATTTGTCATTTTCGCTATATGCAATTCTTCAACAAATTTTCCAATCCTTCATCTGACCCATTGCAAATTCAACCAGCTTTCTCCTTCTTACGTATTAATCCTCCACCAAATCCCTTTACCTATCTGTAACACCCCACTTACACCAAGACATGCCCGTACGTCCCAAGGACATTCGAGTACATGCCCGATGGAAGTGGCGTGCTAGTTAGAGCAGTCACATTCACTTATCATGGCATCATAATTAAAACGTGAATAACACGATATCTAGAACTCAATTCCTCATTTCATTTCATAAAACATAATGTAAATTATAGCATTACACTACATAAAATCAAAAACTATAAGAGTCTATTGCTCTTTTACACATTCTACATAAAAGAGGAATTATACAAAAACTCTCTCTAATTGTTCAGTCTCAGTTGACTAACCTTTGAGCCATTTCTTGAGTCCAAAAGCAATACTAGGTTTCTTCTAATTTGTCTTAGGATATAAGTCTCCTCTCTCGTACTTGAAAAGCCATGTTGTAATTTTTGATGAGTTTTGTTCACTCAGTGAGGAAGCCACCATTGATGTGCTCACTCATATCATATAAAACAACCAGTTCACAGATAATTCACATCATCACATAAGGCACCTCACTTCACTAATCATCATATTGCAACCATTTTGTTCACTTAATTCACATTTCTCATTCAGAATGATTCAAACAAATTCTTTTCCATCATTTAAAACATACATATCAAATATATATATGCAATGCACATGTGACTCACATTCAATTATTATGTTGTTATGACCGAGTGCCTTTTCAACTGTCCCGTATCCATTGTGGATGTCAGGCTTATTGATAACTGTTTGCTCAAGGTTACACGCATAAAGTTTTACTAATTATAACCTTGGTAATTACCGTTAGCGTACGGGTCATTTGCCTAGTACCTAAGGTGTCGACCCCACGAGGAAGGGAACTAGTCCTAAAATCTAAAGGCAACTAAGTTCGCAATAAGCCTAATTAAACAACTAATTCAAAAATTAAATCAATCAATAATCAAAAATGAGAAATTAAAGCACCAATAGAATGAAGAAATGCCAACTCACACAAATAATTCAAAATTCAAACTAGAAGTGACCAATTGAGACAAAGGGGAAATTTATTTGAAATTAAAGAAAACATATCCAATTATGATATTTCTAACTTAACAGGCCTAGACGATCCTAGGGTGAATTACCCTCTCTCGAGTTATAATTCTTAATCCTAATTGATAATCCCTAATTCAAATTATAGAAATTGCGATCTCTCGATCCGTAATTAGTCCAAAACTTAAGTTAGTTCTAACGTTGTCTATTAACCTACCAAGAATCTACCTATGATATGGTATGATATGATATTAGCTCGATCTCTCATGATATGACTCTACCGGTTTGATTCAATTCTCTACCTATTGATTTACCTAACTCTTGTTAACCTAAATCGATGATTTTTACCAGCTCACCCTCTCAGTTTATTGCCAAGTTATGAAGAATCAAATTGAATCACAATTAAATCAAATAAAACACAATCAAATCAATTTTATTAATCTCAAGAATAAAAAAAACCCCGAAGGTGAGTTTAGACAGAAAAATCAACACTCAACGACAAATATTTCTAATTAATCTCCAAATTCCATACATAAATGAAATCGAAATAAAAATTAGAAAATACTGTTGGAATGGATCTCGGAGGCCGCGAATGTAGGAAACCACCAGTTCTGGGAAATACATTGCGTCAAGCGTGTCTCCGTTCCTCTCTTCCTTCGTCTCCTTTTTCGATCGTGTGATCTCTGTCTAGGTCTCTCTCAGATTTTCTGCAGAATCTCCCTTTTGCTCAACTCTCTCGACTCTCTAATCTCCTCTGGTGGCTGCTAGGTATTGGTCTATTTATTTTGTAGCAGTACTTGGTCAAATTAGGGGTCAAAACGGTCCAAAAAATCACTCAAAATTTGAGTTTTCGTGTTGGACCAATGTAGGGCACGATCGTGGCCCTACTTGGTGATTTATCCTTTTTGTCACGATCGTGGCTTGACTTGACGCTCTCTGTCACGAATGTGGCCACTGTGCACGATCGTGGCCTATTTCTTTTAGCCTAAAACTCTTCAACTCTTCATCGTTCTTCCCCATTTACCCTGCAACACTAACACACACATCAAGGTACCTAAAAAATGTAACAATTAAGCTTAAAGATTCAAACTAACCCATAAAAACCACTTAAACACACAGCTAATATAATTAACACAAAAACATACACTTAACTCTACATTTAACACTAAATACTTAATAAATTATACCCTAAAACATCATGCAAAATGCAACTATCAACTTCCCCATACTTAAACGTTTGCTTGTCGTCAAGCAAACAAAACAACAAAACACATAAAAACACATAACACCCAATGCAATAATGAGACAATGGCTCTGACTTCATGAAATAACTTTAATCTTGGACACAATCATTCGAATTATGGCAAATCATTAGCAAACAAAATATGTGTCTAGGGGCTTTGGACTAAACATACAACTAATTCAAGACCTAAGTGTTACTTAGTTACCCTTTTCAATTATACACACACATTAATAAATCTTCAGTCCCTCGGACTTTGTAACTGTTCTTAAGCATAATTCCATGAAAATTCAAGCTTATTACAAGTCTGGTAGGTGTTTATTTAAAACACTTCTTTTTTTCTTTTTTTATTTAATTTTTATTTAAACTGGGACTTAGTTTTTTACTCGGAGGCAAACATTTGTGACGAATGTCGATCCGGCTACTCAACTAAGTCATTTATTAAATAGCTTGGTTGAAACGTCATTATAGCCTTTTTACGCGAAGGCACATATTTGTGATGCGTGTCGATCCGGTTACTCAGCTACATCACGTTTTCAACTGGCTACTAGCTCTATTCATAACCCAAAGGTTAGCGAAATAAGTAAAACACACATAATTATTTATTTATTTATTTATTTTCCTACCTTATGGTTTTTAACTATTCGTTTTCATGAAAAATACTAGTTAAGCTACTTAAGTTAAAATACCTCAATTTATGAATGAATGTGACAACCAAGAGAGTGCCAAAATTACATTAAGTCAAAATTATGTTGTATATTTATCCAAAGGCCCCCTATTTCACTAATTTAGTAGGCTAATGTTCGTTCACAACTTGATAGATTATGTCCTAAAATTAAATAAATTTCACTCTATCTAATCCATTGACACATTCACACACTTCACACAATGTAACCGACTACTATCATACATTATGCAAAATTCACATACAAAAGAAAAACACTGAATCCCTCCCTACACTTGAACAACCCATTGTCCTCAATGTGAGAAGACAGCATACACCCGGGGGAAATAAATATAATATATGAAAAATATAAGAAGAAAATACTAACACAAAATGAAACGAAATAGGTTAGAACACGAAATCGTTTATGGTGAAAGAGGTGGAGATGGATATAGTGTTGAGACCAAATCAGCTTGACATCGAAAATGTTTCCCTATCTTATAAGTGAGTTAAGAGAACAAAAGAATTAGCACTCTAAACCGTCACGACTTATTTAAGAATTTAAAACAAACCTAACTACAAAACAATTTTAACCTACTACTAAACGTGCTAATTTATGCTCATTAGCTTGACCTTCATCCTTTAAAACTCAGCTAGGATTAATTATGAGTTGCTTGCTTCCACCCTTTTCATTTTACATCAATTTTATAGCCCGTGAGTAAGCTACAAATTGCAAGATGATCAAAAGGACAATATTGGTAAAATTATGAAAACCAATTAATTTTAGCAATGTCCTTTTCACTAACAGACTGTCAATAAAATAGGGAATAACGAAACTCCCTGAATCTTCCATCGAATCTAACAGTTTTCCCTATACGAAGGTGAATTGCTCTCCTTCTTCCTTCATCACCTTCGTCTCCTTTGCTTCTTCCATTTCATGGACAGAGACCTTCATCGCTTATTTAAACTCAATGTTTGCTGTCGTCTGTTCATCATCCTCTTGTTCATCATAAGATTTGAACACATCAATTATCCTGAATGAGCTACTAACCTTTGGATTCTTAAATACATCATTCATTTAGAATGTCTCTTCATCATGATCAATCCAAAGGATAGGGTTCTTTTTATGGAAATTTACCCAAGAATTTTTTATTTTCACATATGGTATATCCAGGATTGGTGAATAATAGATATGGTTGGAATTCTTTTCCTCGTACACCTCCATTGTCATTTGGTTGCCAATGAACTGGGGTTCGGCATGGTCTTCATCTGGTTCTCCTAGTACTACGCCATTCCTAAGTGTGATAGCTTGGTATTGCTCTAGTTGTTGTAATTCCATTTTTCTCAAAAAGTCTTTCACACTTCTCTTACAAAATTTACGAGAAAGTTGTCTTACTTGAATATCCAAGTTATGAATAGAAGCGGCATGATTTTCCATCACTTGATCAATTTGCTCTTCTAGTCTCTTCTGCCCTTCTTCCATGTCTATGAACTTATCCAAGATCTTGTCCAATTTAGAATCCCATGAACTGGATTCGTCATGCTGGAATTCAAATAGATCTTGGTGTCCTATGTGAGTACTTGCATTGTTAGACCAATAAAAATCTAGGTGGTTCTGCCTCTTCAAAGTGTATATGGTCCAATTAGGGTAGTTATTTCTCCAACCATACTGCGACTCATTGTAATTCTTAAAATTTTCTTGCTCCTTATAATATCTATCTTCCATAATTGTTCAACATTCAACTTTTTAGATATCACATTCTAAGATGTCTCGATGTGTCTTTATTTTACGCCCAAAAATTTTTTTAATAAAAACAAAAGTTAGTGGAAAAGCCTTAGACTAAAGAACTAAATTGCCTTCCCCGATAATGGCACTAAAAAATTGTTTGCTCAAGGTTACATGCGCTAAGTTTTACTAATTATAACCTTGGTAATTACCGCAAGCGCACGGATTGTTCGCGTAGTACCTAAGGTGTCGATCCCACGAGGAAGGGGGCTAGTCCTAAAATCTAAAGGCAGCTAAGTTTGCAATAAACCTAATTAAACAACTAATGTAGGAATCAAAATCAATTAATAATCAAATATGAGAAATTAAAGAACCAACAGAATGGACAAAAGCCAACTCACACAAATAATCCGAAATTCAACCTAGAAGTGACCAATTGAGAGAAAGGGGAAATTTATTCGAAATTAAAGAAAACTTATCTAATTATGAAATTTCTGACTTAACAGGCCTAGACGATCCTAGGGTGAATTACTCTCTCTTGAGTTATAATTCCTAACCCTAATTGATAATCCCTAATTCAAATTATGGAAATTGTGATCTCTCGATCTGCAATTGGTCCAAAACCTAAATTAGTTCTAACATTGTCTATTAACCTATCAGGAATCTATGCTCGATCTCTCATTACACGGCTTTATCATTAACCTCAATCGATGATTTTCACCGGCTCACCCTCTTAGTTTATTGCCAAGTTATGAAGAATAAAATTAAATCACAATTAAATCGAATAAAACAAAATCAAATCAATTTTATTAATCTCAAGAATAAAAAAAACCCCGAAGGTGAGTTTGGACAAACACTTAATGACAAATATTTCTAATCAATATCCAAATTCCATACATAAATGAAATCAAAATAAAAACTAGAAAATACTGTCGGAATAGATTTCGGAGGTCACGACTGCGGAAAACCACCTATTCCAAAAAGTAAGTCGCGTCAAGCGTGTCTCCGTGCCTCTCTTCCTTCGTTTACTTCCTTGATTGCCTGATCTCTATCTAGATCTCTCTCAGATTTTCGATAGAATATCCCTTTTTCTCAGCTCTCTCGGTTCTCTAATCTCCTCTGGTGGCTGCTAGGTATTGTTTTATTTATTCTATAACAGCCCTAGGTCAAACTTCGGGTCGAAATGGTCTGAAAAATTACTCAAAGTTTGAGTTTTTGTGTCAACCCGATTCAGGGAACGATCATGGCCCTGCCTGCCACGATTGTGGCCTGAAGTGCATGATCGTGGCTTGACTTGACGTCTCTATTGGCCGCTATGTAAGATCGTGGCCTATGTCTTTTAGTCCGAAACTCTTCAAATCTTCGTCGTTTTTCCCCGTTTACTCTGCAACACTAATGCACACATCAAGGTACCTAAAAAATGTAACAATTAAGCTCAAAGATTCAAACTAACCCATAAAAACCACTTAAACACACAGCTAACATAATTAACACATAAACACACACTTATTATAAATTTAACACTAAATACTTAACAAATTACAACCTAAAACATCATGCAAAACAAAACTATCAATAACTATCCCGTATTTGTTGGAGATCCCGGGCTCATTTTACATAATGAGCTAGAGGCTTTTATAACATTCTGAGCTTTAAGCCCTTTTTCACTGGCTCCTCTGCTCACAAATGCCTTTATCTGATCATGCATATCATGTATGAAATGCATTAATTTTCATATATTCACATTTGTTCATTTACACATTCATTTTCACATTTTCATCAAACCTAAGTTCAGCATTCAACAATTATGTTTATTACACTTATTTCTGTCAGATTCACATATAATGTGCACTTCCAATGTGATTATCATGCATCAAACGCTTCAGACTATCAATATTTGGAATTAACGCATTCACATCAATAATAATTCAATAATTAAAATTTAAACAAAGATAGACAATCTTAGTGAGAACATCTAGGTTACTCACAGTAGGCTCTAGATAGCTATTGCCTTGATGTCCTGGCAATGTTTGGATGTGGTCGTTCAATTTGCACTTCTATATCTACAATACACATTTACACATATTACTAATTTGTACAATTATATAAGTACTCTTCCATACACATATCTATGTGTGTTATGTACAATGCATGCTCAATATGACTATTCCGAGTATATTTCCTCGATTCACATCTCATGATCATTTAATAGCATTATTCCATCATTAATTTATACCTAATGCACCTTACACACTTTAATCACATAATCCATCATCAACTAGGTTTATTCTAGGCCTTATTCAAGCCTAAATACATCATAAGGAAGTACCTTTGCATTAGTGTTCCAAATATCTCTTAAAAGACAACCTTCCTCTCTGTACCTACCCATAATTATGGTGCGTCATCGAATTGGCCACGATCGTGGTATAACCAAAGTTTGCCAGGTCATGATCGTGCCCTGCATTTTCTTCCTTATTTCTTCCACGAATTCAACATACTTAATAACATCATTTACACTCCAAATTTTCCAACATTTACATGCAATTATACAACTTTATTTCATACAAATCTAGCTACCATTTTGATTGCATTCAACTCACAAAACTCTACTCAGTTGGCCCTTTATCATTTAATTAATCCCATTCATTCATGTAATCCTAACTATTTCCTATATTCTTTACCTTTCCATACTATATCCCTTTATAGTACATTCAAATCTCTATAGTTCATCATTTAGACTACATAACCTCATCATCTTTACCTCAGTTTCATCTCAATGTCATTCATAAGACAAATCATAACTTAAAGTTCAACAATCATACAAAAACAAAAAATATCATCATCATTCATTATCATCTTAATTCTTATCATTTTAAAAGCCTTATATTAGTCTTTTCTTTAACTTCCAATCTCAATCTATTTCCTCACTTGACAACTTATAACTTATGGTTTTCATACTCTCAAAAATAGAACACAGTCGCATGCATTTATTCACCAAATTTCTGTTTTCATTCATTAACATAAAAGAGGACATAATCACATCTCTATATTCATCAACTTTCAACTCTCATTCTAACACCATTTTCATATACCATCTATCTCAAAAACATCTTTAATATAACTTATAATTTATTACTCATCATAATCACAAAAACAAGCCATGAATATGTTCATTTATTCATCCATGATTTAGCATAAAAAATCAACTCCATTTACACTTTTAATCTATTTCTAACGATCATTATAAATGCTTTCATTTAAACAACCCATGAATACGATTAATACACTAAAAATAGAATATATTTTACACCCATGTTACATCATTTATTTAACATCATGATCTTGATCATTTAATCTCAAATTAATCACCATATTTGTTTCATTTACAGTAACCCATGAAGATCAACATGCTACTTACTTGATTTACTTTAAGCTTCTTCAAAATCTCCAAGAAACCCCTAACTCCTTATGCTACATGATCATCATCATGGAGGGTAGAGTAGGTTAAGATTTTAGTGACAAGATGATGAAGACAACATAATGGAAGTAGCAAATGATGGATGAGAGCAAAGTTTAACGTGTGATGCTTGGAGAAGAGAGTGTCGTGAGATGGAGAAGAAGAAATGAAAGCAACGAAGAAAATGATGTTGGACCGAAAACAAAAGTATGCAAGATTTGGTTAAACGGTAGATTTCATAACTTTTTCAAAATCAAAACACAGTGGAAATAACATAACCAAATCAACATGTTTCAGTTATACATAATACAGTATAAGGAAAATAATTTATTAAGAACAAGATGGTAGAAATATATCAACTCCTTGCTATAGCTTTAACTCCTTGCTTTTGTATCCTCTCCAAATCTTTGCTATAGCTTTGACTCTTTTGTGTCCTTTCCTTTGTCAATGTATCCTCTCCTTGTTGTTGTATCCCTGACCAATCCAATCTACCACTTGTTCTTCTTGGACAACTTGGTTTACAAGATCCTTTGGTGGGAAAGGAGAAGAAGTATTTTGAGGAGATTTTTGTTATAAGAAAGAAGCCAAAAATGAGACTCTTCTCATTTAAGTTTCGGCTATGCATGTATGAGAGGAGAGAGTGAGTAAAAAAAAAAAGCAAGAACACCTCTTCCTCTCCTTGTCAATATCAGTTATCATGAAAGAAAGATGTGATGTGCATCTAATGCGTCACTTCATTCTTTCCTCTCCTTGTCAATATCAGTTATCATGAAAGAAAGATGTGATGTGCATCCAATGCGTCACTTCATTCTTTAATTAATCATAAAGAAGACAATAAATGAGACTCTTCTCATTTGTTTAAGATGGCTATATGAAAAGACCAATAACCTAAATGATAACTTCTCATTTTCGGTTATGGATGAAAGAAGGAAGAGAGAATACATCAAATGCACCTCTTCCTTTCTTTAATGAAATGAATGCCAAAAGGTTACATTACACGCCATCATTAAAAGACAACCATTAAACCATTTAATGATAAGATCACTACTCCATTTAATGATAATAAAGCATGATAAAAATCATCTTTAATTTAGCAATTCAATCCTAAATGTGCAACTGCACATTTTGGTATAAAAGACTAAAATATGCCCTCTTCCTTTCTTTAATAACTTTATTTTAATTTAATTAATCTAATTAATCAAATCAAACTAAAGTCAAGCCCAGTGTTAAATGTTCATTTGGGCTTCTAATTAAAGTAAGCCCAATATTCAATCATGAGCTTTAAAACCTCTATTTATATTTCTTACTTTGCTTGATAACTTTCCTAGAAGCCAAATGGAGAATATAGTTGGACTTATAAAATTTAATCTCATTAGAATTAATTCCAGCTTATTAATTAAATGTCAACCCCCTAAAGACAATTGGTTAAACTCTTGAATTACTAAATATTATGAGAATACATGTTTCAAATAAGATGTCTAATTGCAAACTTTATTATGAACCATATTATAGCCATCTACTAAATAAAGGGTAAAATTACTGTTTTGCCTTTATGTTGGTTTTTCCTTCTAGATCTCCCGTTTTACTCTATATGGTGATTAACACACA
>JAOQMS010042764.1:0-13079 GCA_027563885.1 Erythroxylum longipes
ATGACTAGGAACATTTAGGAATAATACATAAATGCAATATGAATCTCATAATTATAATCTCATTATAATTTCATTTGAAATGTACAATTATTCCATGGACATTATCATGTACATCTAAACATGTATAAGATAAAAAATGCCTTTAAATAATTTTTCACTAAACTACAACCAAAGCGATTGGCTGTAGGGCATAAACCAACCGTAATCACAATTTTGATTATGATGTTTATGAAAAATGGGCTAAATTTGATTAGTGGTTTTCAGTGATATGCATGTGATCTTTTAAAAAAATTTGTATTGAGCCTGACTGATTGTTCTAGCACACCACCCTTGTAGAGTGTATTCCTAAATACCATCAGTATGCTCGGGGATATGCACTATGAGAGTGGGGTGCTACAATTTTGGTGTCAGAGCCCAAATTTAGTATCTTACATAGGCATTTTTCAAACTGTGTTTCAAGATACTTGCATTTTAGACATGTCTTAGCATGTAGTGGCAACTAATCCCCAGTCTAAGTTGCATTTACATGAGTGACACGTGTGACCATTCGTTAAGAGTTTGAGCTGTTAGAAGCAATGAGAAAGATGATGATCTGTCAGAATGTAAGGAAATGAAAATTTGTAGATATTTAGAAATGAGAAATAGTATATGGTTTGATATGATAGACAAAGATTCCGTGCAATGGAAATTGTGGTTATATCATCGAATATGATATCAATATTGCATTGTGATTATACACGTCTCTGAATTGATATGGATGTGAAATTATTTTCATGGACTGACTGAGGAGAAGTAGAGATATTAATATAAATGACAAGAATTAAAATGTACAAATCAAGTTAAAAGGGAAAAAATTACTACGACATCAAGAAGTTGAATTCGGAACTGAAATGGTTATTTAGTTTTCATGATAAGAGTTTATGATTGAGAGAAGGTTATGTCTGCGGAATGAGATTAGAAATTTCATGATGGTTATATATTTATAATTGTAAATTGATTGAGAACATACGTATATATGATGAAATGAATGATAGCATATATATAGAGAAGTCTTCAAGGTTAAGTTGATTTGTTATTGTGAGTGCATATCTGATAATATGGTTACATTAGGAAATAATGTTATTGAGAATATATGTAATATATAGCAGGATATAGTATAGGAAGTGATCTATGGCATATTGAATACTCTATATTTATAGTCCCTATAGTTAAAATTTTGAGAGGACTCAGAGTAGCGCAGTTAAAGCATGGGTTTAAACGGATATAATGAAATGATGAACTATGGAGAAATCTTTTAATGTATTATGGAAAGAGTTAAGGTTAAAAGAATGAATGGGATTAAATGAATGAAAAAGAATCAAATGAGTGGAGTTTTGTGAGTTTTAATGAAATCAATATGATAGCTAAATTAGTATGGAATGAATGTGAATTTTGGAAAATTTGTGAGAGTCAATAAATATGTTTATTGCTTTACTGAGTTTCACTATAAAGAATATTCTGATCATATAAGTTACGACAGAAATTGATCTTATTGAGATATTATGAATAGTTGAAATTGATCTTCTTGAGGTACTAAGAATGGCTGATAAGCAATGATGAAAATAATTGATTGATAAGGATTACATGAATAGTATAGATGATAGTAACAAGAAATCTTCTTTCGAAGAAGAATTTCACAGAATTAAGTCTAGTAGTTCAGATGGTTTACTTCTAAGAATGAATGAATATTGAACGAATCAGAAGTGAATATTAGAGACCCATTTCTAATTAAGACTCGGTCATAAGAAGCTAAAAATACTACCTATAGAGAGTACTTGTATCTTGTTGATGAAAGGAAACTCATTTACATTATTAGGTTCATAAAATTGGGATGATATTATTGTTATTGCTAAAGGAACTTAAGTCCACAATTTGCTCTATATTCGTATATTCGGAAGCTTCAAATTAGATTTGAGGTTACGTTCAGAAAATTGAGGCTAGTGAATATATTGAAATGTGTGGAGGAACTAGTGTGAAATAATAGACATTAGAATAAGTCAATGAGAATTTAGAGGAAATCGAATGAACGTAGAAAGTCATTCAAGAAAATAAATCAATCAGAAGGCTAAGAAAAACATGAGATAATGTTACCCCATTTAAGCAACTAGTTACTTAAGAACTTCGAGGACCAGATATCTATTTGGGTTGAAAAATGCCTGACAGTATACATGGTGTAACATCTCGTTCCCATACTAAGGGTTAGAACTGGGAATACCGCATATGAGAAATATTATTGAGAGATTAGAAAAATGCATTTCATACTCATGTATAATATTAGTGTACACACACGTGAATTTGATCATTGCACACATTAAAATAAATTGTTCATGCACTCATTTGACGTTTTTCAAGTATAAATGATTTTTTAAATGTGATTATGGTATGGATAGTGATTATTTTGCCTTAAAATTGAGTTGGTGTGTTTAATTAGTGATTTATAAGTTTTGGAAAAATTTGAGAATTTTCTGGAAATTAAGGGTATTTTTGGACTAGGAAAAATGCCAAGTGGCGAGACAATTGATGAATAGTGGCAGAAATAAGTGTCATATGGTAGTAGAAATTTTTATGAATGACATTGGGATTTAATGACATATGTCATTGAAAATTGGGAGTCAATTAGAATAGAAATTGGAATCAAATAAACTAGTTATTAAAGGAGGGACAAATGGAACCATGAGAAAGTGTCCACACCAGTTATATCCCACGATTTTTCTCAAATGAAAGACCAACTCTCATTTGGTCTTTCACTTGTTAATTGCTCCTCTCTTCTTAAGTGCTTCTCTTCTTCATTTTCTTCATCTTTCTCTTCTTCTCACGACACTCTCTTCTCCAAGCATCAAAGTTGAACCTTGCTTTCTTCCATCATTTGATACTTCAAAGTTCTCACTATCTTCTTTTAATAATAAACCCACCTATTCTACCTTGGCAAGATGGAGGTCGTGTGATACATGGGAAAGATAGGGTTAGGTGATTTTTGAAGATCTTGAAGCTTAATCAAGTAAGTAGCACCTAAACCTTTATGGGTTGTTTAAATATAAGCATATGTGATGATAGTTTGGGATGAAATGAACATGATAAAGGTGTTGAAAGATGATGTTACGTTGATGAGGAGCTAAGTAGGTTATGCTATATTCTTATTCATATGATGAGAAATAATTCATAAGTTGATATAGGGATGATTTTGAGATGAATTAAGGGTATAAATGATGTTTAAAAATGATCAAAAATGTTGATGAATGTATGGATACTTTGATGTTCTGTTTTTATTAATAAAATGAACAATGATTTGTAAAATGTTATCTGTATGTATTGGAAATAAAGGTGACCTTGATGGAGAAATGACATAGAATTGATAAAATAAGCATAAGATATGTTAGATATAACTTGTAGGAGTTGAAGAGCTGGAAAATTTGGAAGAAGTGTGCTAGAATATGTTAGATGGAGTGTTTTACTGAACATGCATTTGTATTTTGGCTATATCATGATTTTTAGAAAACCCAAATAGGATTAGTTTTTATTTATATTAAACTAGAGACATATGGATACAATTTTCATGAAGGAATTGAATTAGAATTCTATCCTTAAGGGTCTTGAAATTTGGATTGAAGTTCAGTACTGTGTGCTGTCGTGGTATGAGAATAGTCTGTAGTATTTTAGTTAAACTTACAAAATACTGAACCAAAATTCATGAATTTTATGTCTTCAGAAACTTAAGACATATAAAAACATTTTATTAGAAGAAGGTGTTGCCTAAATACATCATTTTTTAGGTCATACTGGTCACACAAAACTGACCTAAAAATCTATCTTGAGAAAAACTAGAAAAACTGTAGAATAAGTGGGAAAATGTTTTTGTCACGATCATGGAAGGGATGTGAGTAGTGATTTTTCATGGTAATGTTTTGATTTTATAATATTTGTTCCAATTAAGGATGAGGTATATAACTATGATGCTTTTGAACTTAATTAGGACTTAAAATGAACATTTTGGTGTTGGGAAAAGTTGGTTAAATGAGTGATAAGTTTTGATTGATCTTGATGTTATACTTCAAGGAAAAAGATGTTGATGGCAATGCATCTAAATGTGAAACGTTAGAGTGTTAAAGGAGTACATAACATAGTGAATGAATTGTTTGATGCTTTATGAATGAGATATGTTATGGAAAAAGGATAGGATTGCTCGAATGATGGGATTTGGTTGAATGTGATAAATCAAATGATTATAGGTTGAGAGTTTAATATAATCAAATTGGTATTTGAATTAGTGTGGAATGATGTTATGTTAGAGGTAGTGAATTATGGAAAATTTGGTATGAAATTGATGCTAAAATATGTGTTGAATTTGGATGAATGGAGGAAATTTGCAGAGCATGATCGTGGCACTCACCCCACAATTGTGACCTGACAAAAATAGTTTTTGTCACAATCGTGGCCCTTAAAGCACGATTGTGGCTAGCCCTAAAATGTTTCTGTCACAATCGTGGCAGGGACACCATGATCGTGGCCTGACGTATGAAGAAAAAGAGTTATCTTTTGAGTGAATTTTGAACCAATCAATGCTAGGGTGTTTTCATATGAGGTAATTAGACTTGAATAAGATCTAAAGTGAACCTAGCAAATAATGAATGAGATGAGTGAAGCAAGTAAAATCCATTAGATATTAAATAATGATTGAAAGATGTTAATTGATTATGAGATGTGAATAAAGGAAATATACCTGGGATTGTCGATATGAGCATACATTATACCTTACACATACACATATGTGTATAATGAAATGTTTATGTGATTGTGCAATTAATAATGTGTGTCCACTATTTATGTTGCATGAAATTGATATACAAGATTTAACATTTGCATCCAGATTATGGAAGCAAATGCTAATCTGGAGTGTACTGTGAGTCGACCTAGATGATCTCACTTTCATTGTTTGTTCTGTTTTAAATTTCTATATTGAATTACTACTAAATGTGAATGTCACTGATACAATTCCAGACATTCATAGTTTGAGGAGTTTGATAAATGTGAGAATATAGGAAGTGCTCATTGTATGTGAGTTGGACTGAAATAAGTGATTCTAAACATTATTGTTGAATGTCAAACATAGATCCGATGAATATATGTGAATGTGAATGTGGAAAATTGAGCACTAGAAATTGTTTGAAAATATAATAATGTGTGTCCACTATTACATGAATGCATGAAAGATAAAGGCAGTTGTGACCGCAGTTGCCAGTAAAAAAGAGTTTAAAGCTCAGACATTTGTGGTAAGAGCCTAAGGCTCAATGAATAAAGAGCCCTGTATCCCCAATGGATAAGGGACATTATGATAGAGTCCAATATTTGCAACAGAGATGGGGCGGTGAAAAAAGCACTCAGTTATAACAACGAAATAAATGAATGTGAGTCTTATGTACATTGCATATATAATTGATATATAGGTTTAAATGATTGAAATGCACTGTTTGAATGATTTCTAAATGTGAAATATGAATTAAGTGAATATGAAGTATATGTGATTCAATATGTTGATTAGTGAAATGACGTGAATTACGTGATTATATGAATTGATGTGTTATATGATTGAGTGAGCCATCGAGGATGGTCCACTCACTGAGTTCGCAAAACTCACCCTAATTTACAACATATTTTTCAGGCTTAGAGGAGACACCTAGTTAAATCAACTGGAGTCTAACCACAACTTTTGAGTAAGAGATAAAGGTCAAAATCGGTTGGCATCTGCATGTATTTTAAGTTATTTTTGTCTTAAAGAATCTATTCTACAGTTATTGTACCATTGTATGTGAATAATTCTGATGTGTAATGACTTCTTAGCTGAAAGTGTTTTGAATTTCAAAAGGGCCCAAATGATTAATGAAATTCTGAAATGTGTATATTGTTTGTGACAATTGTGATTGAAATTGTTATAAATAAGCCATTAATGATTATTGGTTTTCTGAAAATAAGTGTGATGTTTTTTTTTTAAAATAGTAATGAGGGTTATTTGACTACTCTAGCACGCTGCTTTCACAGGGTGTGTGTCTGAATGTCCTCGGATGTATGGATATGGGCTTGGTGGAAGTGGGGTGCTACATGGCTGGTATCAGAGCCCATATTTAGTATCTTACATGGGCATTTTTCAGATTATGTCAAAATACATAAATTTTAGACATGTCTTAGCATGCAGTGGCAACTGATCCCCAGTCTGAGTCTCATTTGCATGAGTCACATGAATAAGCATTCTCTAAAAGTTGAACTGTTGGAAGTAGTGAGAAGAATGAAAATCGGTCAGGATATGAGGAAATGAAAATTTGTGAATATCTAGAAATGAGAAATATATGATAGATAACGATTCACTAAATTTGTATGTGTGATTGTATCTTTGAACATGATATCAATATAATACTATGATGGTATATCCTTGAATGGGATATAGATGTGAATATATTGTCGTGGATTGATTAAAGAAAATAGAGATATGGTAGAAATGACAAGATTTAAAGTATATAAGCAAAGATGAATGAAAACAAAACTTTTATGAGCTTGAAAGGTTGAAATTGGATTTGAAATGGTTATTTGATTAATGTGATAAGAGTTATGATTTAACATAAGAATATTTTAATGGAATTGAGATTACAATTTCATAATGGATATGCCTCTATAATTCTGAATTGATTGAGAATATAAATATGTAAGATGTAATAAAGGATAATTGGAAGATGAGATGAATGATAACGAGATAAGTAAAAGTCCCCTAGCTTAAGTTGAATTGTTATTGTGAATGTATGTTGGATAATGTGATTACCTTGACAAATGATGTTATGAGGCACATATGTATCATATACTTGGATATGAGATATGAAGAGATCCTTGACTTATTGAATGCTTTTAAGTTTTTAACCCCCATAGTTAAAATTTTAAGATGAATCAAAGTAACGCATGAAAGCGTTTATGATGATCAATTGGGGATAGATTGAGACTATAAATGATGTTACTATATGTGATGGATTTGAGGAAAAAGAATAAGGGCACGATCATGGCATATTCCCCACGATCGTGACTAAGATTAATTAGTTTTGCCATGATTGTGGCAGATTCCCCACAATTGTGGCTAGATCCACGAGTGTCTGTCATGATGATGGGAAGGTACACCATGATCGTGTATAAGCGTAAAAGGAGAAGTGTTGTCTAGAGTCAATTGAGATTAAGGTATCCTTAGCATAAGTTATTAATTGGTGACTTGTTGAAAATACATCTCTAGATAAGATGAAATGATCTTGATGGTATATACCAAGGTATAAGAGTAAATGAATCTACTCATTGCTCCATTGAGTTTTATTATAAAAGATATTTTGATTATACAAATTATGATAGAAATTGATCTTATTGAGATATTATGAATAGTTGAAATTGATCTCCTTGAGGTATTAAGAATGGTTGATAAGCGATGATGAAAATAGTTGATCGATAAGGATTTTGTGAGTAGTATAGATGACGGTCGTAAGAAATCTTTTTTCGAAGAAGACTTTCACTGAATTAGGTCAAGTAGACTAGATGGTTTATTTCTAAGGATGAATGAATATTAAATGAATTAGAAGAGAATATTAGAGTTCCATTTTTAGTTGAGGCTCAAGCATAAGAAGTTGAATATGCTATTGAGACTGCATACTGTTTGATTTAAAATATCTAACTACGTGATTAGATTCTTGAATTTTTAGTAACACTATTGCTAATGTGAGGAGAACTTAGGTCCACACTACATTCTATGCAACTATGTTCATGAGATATAAGTTAGATTTGATGAATGTGTTACCAACTCATGAAGTTAAGATTTTAAATAAATTGAAAGGTGCGAAGAAACTAGTACGAATGAATAGACATAAGAATAATTCAATGAGAAATTAGAGAAAATCGAATGAGAGGAGAAATTCATTCAAGAAAATAAATTAATCAGAGATTAAGAAAAACACGAGATAATGTTACCCCATCTGAGGAATTAAAAACACCGATGTAATTATATCATTTGGATTTGGAGATTTTGTAATATATAATGATGTTTCACACCATAGATTAGGATGTAATCCAATATAGCATAATAAGGTGATTTTGTATACATCAAGACAATTAAAGTCTTATGAGTAGATTATTTGATACATGATTTAGAAATTGTTGCAACAGTAATTGCTTCAAGAACTTGGAGACGTTATATGTATAGTGAAACATTTTGGACATATATATAATTATATAGATCATTCAAGTTTGAGGCAATTATTGGGTTTGAAAGAATTGAATGCGAGACTGAAATAATAGATAGAGTTACTTGAAGATCATGATGTATAAATAAGTATTGCCCAGTAAAGCTAATGTTGTAATATGAAGCATTAAGCAGAAAATCCAATAGCAGTGTAGTATAAATTCAGATATTGAGGTTACCATATCTAGTGCAATAAAGAACCTAGAATGATTAAGTTGAAATTGAGGCAAAATGAAGTGTTATTATCTACATAGAATTTAAGACTAGTTTTGTATGGAAGGACTAGAAAAGCTCAAAGTGAGGATTCGAAAATTGTGAATCTTATTGAGAAAGTGAAAATGAATCCGAATTTGTGTTTGAATAGGAAAATGATACTTTTTGATTGCAGTAAAAAGTATGTGCACCCGATACCGATGATTGAGCAAAAAGATTACTAGAGAAAGTATAAATAGCAATCTATGTTATACATCCTACTAAGAATATATTGAAACAATATTTAGCAGCTATGGATGTAGAAGCAAGTGACTGAATATTTGATTTACTAACAGTTGTAGATGTTGGAGATATGCTTAGAACTTATATTTTTGATTTCCTAGGAATATGAGATCAATATACAGTTCTGATTGAATTCAATTGTGGAAATCATTATCACATTGGATCGTCCGCCCTTATATTGAGATGGAGAGGGCCTAAAAATGGTTGAAGGCTAAAATTGATTCGAGATGCTGTTGATAAGTGAAATTGAACTGTATTAGAAATTAAGTAATTCGGGGAAGATAAATGAGTTAGGTGGATCAACACGGAAGATATCGAATATAGAGAGATAGATAAAGTGTTTTTGAAAGTACCACCTTGGCAAGGTGTGCTAAAGTTCATTAAAAAGGGTAGCTAAGCTTGAATTGTATTGGTCCATATGAATTTATTAAGTGCATAGGACCATTAACTTAAGTTAGTATTACCAAAAAAGATATATCAGATCCACGCTATGTTACATGAGTATGCATAGGAGATATAGGTATGATCCGATAGATGTATTGTCGGCACACAAGAAGTGAAACTTACTGGTAATAAGAGATATATTGAGGAATCAGTTAAGAGATAAAGATATCTGAATAAGAAATTGAAAGACCTAGTGATTCCATCAACTATAATCACTTGGAAGAAAACAGTCAAGTGGATAAGTTACATGGGAAATATAAGAGATTATGAGAAAAACAATACCCCCATCAATTTGATAATTCAGATAAAAATTTCAAGGATGAAATTTATTAAGGGGGGAGAATTGTAACATCCTATTCTCATATTAAGGGCTAGAACCTGGGAATACTGTATATGAGAAATATTATTGAGAGATTAGAAAATTGCATTTCATACTCATGAATAATATTAGTATACATACACGTGAATTTGAGCATTGAACAAATTATAATAAATCGTTCATGCACTCATTTGACATTTTCCGGGTATAAATGATTGTTTTTAATATGATTATAATATGGATAGTGATTATTTTGCCTTAAAAATTTATTATTATATGGATGGTGTGTTTAATTAGTGATTTAGAATTTTTGGGAAAATTTGAGAATTTTCTGGAAATTAAGGGTATTTTTGGACTAGGAAAAATGCCAAGTGGCGAGACAATTGATGAATAGTAGCAGAAATAAGTGTCAGATAGCAGTAGAAATTTTTATGAATGACATTGGGATCTAATGACATATGTCATTGAAAATTAGGAGTCAATTGGAATAGAAATTAGAATCAAATAGACTAGTTATTAAAGGAGGGACAATTGGAACCATAAGAAAGTATCCCACGATTTTTTTCAAATGAAAGAACAAATCTCATTTCGTCTTTCACTTGTTAATTGCTCCTCTCTTCGTAAGTGCTTCTCTTCTTCATTTTCTTCATCTTACTCTCCTTCTTACGACACTCTCTTCTCCAAGCATCAAAGTTGAACCTTGCTTTCTTCCATCACTAGTTACTTCAAAGTTCTTGCTATCTTTTCTTTTGATAAGAAACCCACCTATTCTACCTTGGCAAGATGGTGGTCATGTGATACATGGGAAAGATAGGATTAGGTGATTTTTGAAGATCTTGAAGCTTAATCAAGTAAGTAGCACCTAAAAACCTTTATGGGTTGTTTAAATATAAGCATATGTGATGATAGTTTGGGATGAAATGAACATGATAAAGGTGTTGAAAGATGATGTTACGTTGATGAGGAACTAAGTAGGTTATGCTATATTCTTGTTCATATGATGAGAAATAATTCATAAGTTGATATAACAATGATTTTGAGATGAATTAAGGGTATAAATGATGTTTAAAAATGATAAAAATGTTGATAAATGTATAGATACTGTTATGTTCTGTTTTTATTCATAAAATGAACAATGATTTGTAAATTGTTATGTGGATGTTTTTAATTGGAAATATAGGTGATCTTGATGTAGAATTGATAAAATAAGCATAAGATATGTTAGATGTAACCTGTAGGAGCTGAAGAGCTGGAAAATTTGGAAGAAGTGTGCTAGAATATGTTAGATGGAGTGTTTTACTGAGCATATATATATATTTTGGCCATATCTTGATTTGTATAAACCCAAATAGGATGAGTTTTGATTTAGATTAGACTAGAGACATATTTCTACAATTATCATGGGGAATCAAATTGGAATTCTATCTTTAAGGGCCTTAAAATTTGGATTGAATTTGAGAACTGTGTTGTTGTGGTATGAGAATAGTCTATAGTCTTTTGGTTATAAATTGCATAATAATGAACTAAAATCATCAATTTGGTGTCATTAGAAACTTAAGACATATAGAAACATTTGATTAGAAGAAGGTGTTGCCTAAATACCTCAGTTTCTAGGTCATACTGATTATGCAAAACTGACCTAAAAATTTATCTTTAGAGAAATTTAAAAAAACTGCAAAATAAGTGGGAAAATGTTTCTGTCACGATCGTGGCAGGGGATGCCACAATGTGGACAGTGATTTTCATGGTAATGTTTTGATTTTTCAATGTTTGAACTAATTAAGGATGAGGTATATAACTATGATGCTTTTGGACTTAATTAGGGCTTAAAATGAACATTTTGGTGTTGGGAAAAGTTAGTTAAATGAGTGATAAGTTTTGATTGATCTTGATGTTATACTTTAAGGAAAAATATGTTTATAGAAATGCATCTAAATGTGAAATGTTATAGTGTTAAAGGAGTACATAACATAGTGACCGAATTGTTTGATGCCTTATGAATGAGATATGTTATGGAAAAAGGATAAGATTGCTTAAATGATGGGATTTGGTTGAATGTGATAAATCAAATGATTATAGGTTAAGAGTTTAATGCAATCAAATTGGCATTTGAATTAGTATGGAATGATGTTATTTTAGAGGTAGTGAATTATGGAAATTTTGGTATGAAATTGGTGTTAAAATATGTGTTGAATTCGGATGAATGGAGGAGGAAATTTACAGGGCACGATCGTCCTTTAGTTCACGATCATGACTTGGCAAAAATAGTTTCTGTCAGGATCGTGGCCCTTATAGCAAGATTCTGGCCAACCCCAAAAAGTTTCTGTCACGAACGTGGCAGGGACACCACAATCATGGCCTAACATATGGAGAAAAAGAGTTATCTCTTGAGTGAATTTTGAACCAATCAATGCTAGGTTGTTTCTATATGAGGTAATTAGGCTTGAATGAGATTTAAAGTGAACCTAGCTAATGATGACTGAGATAAGTAAATCAAGTAAAGTGCCTTAGATATTAAAGAATGATTGAAAGATGTTAATTGATTATGGGATGTGAATAAAGGAAATATACCCGGGATTGTCAATATAAGCATGCATTATACCTTACACATTCACATATGTGTATAATGAAATGTTTATGTGATTATGCAATTAATAATGTGTGTGCACTATGTGCGTTACATGAAATTGATATACAGGATTCAACATTTGCATCCAGACATTTTCAGATCATGGAAGCAAACGCTAATCTGGAGTGTACTGTGAGTCGACCTAGATGGTATCACTTTCATTGTTTGTTCTATTTTAAATTTCTGTATTAAATTAATACTGATTGTGAATGTGATTGATACAATTATAGACATTAATAGTCCGAGGAGTTTGATAAATGTGAGAACATAGGAAGTGGTCATTGTATGTGAATTGGACTGAAATAAGTGATTCTCAACATTATTGTTGGAAAATTAAGCATTAGTGATTGTTTGAAAATATGTGAATGTAGTGCACACCATTACATGAATGCATGAAAGATAAAGGCATTTGTGACCAGAGTTGCCAGTGAAAAAGAGCTTAAAGCTTAGACATTTGTGATAAGAGCCTAAGGCTCAATGTATAAAGAGCCCTGTATCCCCAATGGATAAGGGACAGTATGATAGAGCCCGATATCCGCAACAGATATGGGACAATGAAAAAGGCACTCGGCCACAACAACGAAATAAATGAATGTGAGTCTCATGTACATTGCATATATAATTGATATATATGTTAAATGATTGAAATGCACTGTTTGAATGATTTCTGAATGTGAAATATGAATTAAATGAATATGAAGTGTATGTGATTCAACATGTTAATTTGTAACACCCCATTACCGTAGGGTACGCACCGGGACGCCCGTAGGTTATTCCGATACATATCCTACGATAAGGGAGCGCTACGTGTACTCACTACAGTACTCCACATGGCATCATATCAATGTGACTGATTAAAGCAATAATTATAAATCACAAGATTTTTAAAACCAAATCCT
>JAOQMS010042766.1:0-13077 GCA_027563885.1 Erythroxylum longipes
CCTCAATTCAATCCTATGCATTTATTCCATAAACTGTTATGCTTAATTTAACGAAAAAAATTTCAGGGGGCCAACATATTTGATATTAGTGAAGATGAGGAAACTCTTATGGTTTTGTGGCAACCGATTTTAGATACTACTCATGCGATTATTGATGTTGCTAGGGCGAGTTAATATTGAGAGTAGGGAAGGAGCAATTAACATTCAAGATATCGAAGAAAAATTATCTTCTTACACCATCCCTGACAGATGTCAAAGAACCTGAACTCCAAGGGGGATGGGAAAATATTGAGGACCCCAACAGATATCAAGGCAAAAAAAGGAAACAATAATGAAGGTGGAGCCCAAAATATGGTAGCCCCTGTACAAAGACTGAGATCAGTTTATGCACCGCTAACATTCTAGTCATTTGAACCGCCATGAGTAAAAAGGATAGTCGAGCTACCGACGGTAACATAAGCGTTGTGTGGGAGGAAACCTATGGGAGTCAACTAGCCTTTGTTTTTTTTGTTCAATTAATATTTTATTAGAATTCCTTAGTTATGATCATGTTTGAATTGGATTTGACTTATGCTTATGTTGATTTTGTTTGGATTTCAATTTGTTTTCTTTTCAAATTTCTTGTTGATGATATTATCTTGATGTGCTTGTAGGTTTAGGGATCATAGAGAATGCATATAAGCTAGGAAGAAAGTTTGAAATTTGTGAGGATCACCAATTCCCACGTTCGTGGGAATTGTGGTGATTCTAACAAACGTGGGAAATCTCTCCAGAGAGTTTCTGGAGAGAAAACCCACGTCTGTGGGAAAACGTCTGTGGGAATTTTGGTGATTCCCACGGATGTGGGAATCCTCTCCAGAACACTTGTGAGAATTGTGGGAATCTTATTCGAAAAGGAGCTTAAAAATTTCCCCCCTTTTCTTCTCTCATTCACTTTTCAAAATTTCACTCCCTCTCTCTCTAGAACATGATTTTCTCTCCTCCCACTCTCTAAAACTCTTCATTTTTCATTTATATTCTTGGTATTTTCTTCATCCATTTCCATTAATCTTACATTCCTTCATTCATTTCATGCATTAATCATTCAAAAACACAAGGATTTAGGTGGGATGTTATTTTCTCTCTCTAAAATATGAATTTCACTCTCTCTCTTTTGTTTTTGTAGATTTTCTTTTAACAATGGCTCCACTAAGGACAATTGATCAACGAGCTCCACCTTTAAGTTTCTGGTGAAGGAAAACCCAAATTAGCGGTAGCCTATCATGCCTCATTTTTCATTTACTCGGAAGAAGAAGGTGCGTGTTTTTCGTGAATTTAGGGGCAGAGCAATAGTTACTCCTAGATATTTTAATTTTAAAGTGTTAGAAAATATAGGAGTGAGATGTCAACTTAAACAATTAGCTGCGAACATAGGGTGGAATAGATTTGTTCGGTGTGACATACCTATTTTTGCCACCATATATTTAGAGTTTTCGCAACAATTAGGTATAATTCTAAAATGGATTTGTTTTGGTTTAGGTTAGGTGGTAATGTTTTTAAACTTGATTACTCTATCATGCGTAAATTGTTTAACTTGTCGAATACAAAAATCTTAGGTGGTCATGCAGATTTTGACGTAGATGCTTATTAGAACATTCTCACAGGTGAAGCCCATTTTGATTCACGTAATGCACCGAACTCTCTGATTTAGAGTGATGAGAATTTGTTGTTATATAAATTCATGTGCCTGACTGTGTTTAATGAAACAGAAATCAATAAATGCTCAGCTAAAGAACTTTTCTTTTTATGGTGCATGGATAGAAAGCTTAAAATCAACACTCCTTATAGAATTTTTCGATCGCTAGTGAGTGTGATTACTAAAAAGAATACGTCTTTTGGGATGGCTCATATTGCTTCTACTTTGGGTGTATTTTATACTACTAATATGGAGAATTTGCATATTGTTCCGCATAACATGTTTGATATAATCTATTTGAGACGAGCTAAGATTGTGTTGAATAAGATGCATGTTTAGGTATATTGTATGTGCTTTGTGTTAGTAACAGAACCACATTTGAGTCGCTATGATAAATGTTGCCATGAGATTCTGTCATATAGTTGGAATTAGATTGAACGCATGCTTGAACTCAGATTAGGCTACTTGAGTAGAAAGTGAACCATATAGAGTGATGAAAAGTAGTTAGTTACATAAGCTTAGTCACAAATTGACATTTGAACAATGAGGTAGTATAGAGATGCATAATGAGTTTTCAATTGAGCGAAAGTGAGGATTGAGCCATATTACTCCATCTATAGTCATTTCATTTCTTTGTGAGTGTTACTTTCGTACGTTACTACCTTTAGAACTTGCTTTGAATTGGTTTGAGTGTACTGGATGCATGCTTAATAAAGATGATCTAGGCCCTTTTTGTGTTAACCTTTGGCTTAAATGACCTACTCGTTAATTATCTCTTGCTACCCCTGTTGAGCCTTAACCTTTTGTTTGTGAAACACCCGAAAGTTTAAAACTTAAACCCCATTATCCTACCCTTTTCACAAGCTTAGTAGAGTATTAAGTAAAATATTACTTAGGATTATGTGAAATTTTTACCGAGATAAATTGAGTACATTTCTGCCTGTGGACTATAATGTATATAGTGCTAGTTTTGACTCATAGTTCTTCCATGTATGAAGAAAAAGAAAGAAAAATGAAAAAATGAAAAAGAAAAGAAAAGAAAAAGGAAGAACAAGTGAATAACATCAATAAGTGCAAAATATTAGTTATATTTCTATGTCTCGTAGTTATGTTTAGTTATCCCATTTTTATCCACTTTGTACTTTACTTATGCTTGTGCTTAACCCTCTTTCTCCTATTTTGACCGACCTTAACCCTTACCACATTACAACCCTAAATAAGTCCTTTTGATTTATTTATGAATGCAATCATTGTAGAGGAGAATTGGTGTATTAGAAAGCTTATGATAGCGTAGTTTCCTATAGGAAGTTTGAGTGAAACACTAACGCTTAAACACTTGAGCGAAATGAGTGAAAACTGTGAGGAAGATTCATTTTTGCATCTTTACTTATCTTTGAGTGATTGTATCAATTATGAGTTTGCTTATGTACACCAATGAAAAAGTAGTCATGAGTGATTGTATTTATTTTGCTTAAGGATAAGAAAAGATTCAAGTGTGGAGATGTTGATAGGTATGCATTAGGATATGTTTTTATAGGTAATTAGCATGTATTTTCTAGCATAATTGTTGTTTATTGTTCTAGTTTAGGATTCATCTTGTATGTTTTCATTAATTTTGATTTCCATTGTTGTTTTTATGTGTTTGATATTAATTGAGGGTAAGAATTGATTATTTTTGTGTAGGAAGGAAGAGGGAGCAACTTAGAGGTTGAACAAAAGATCAAAGAAGAGAAGACAAAAAGAGTTCATCTGGGACAAATTCCCATGTTCTTGTGAATCATGCAAATTCCCACGGACGTGGGAATTGTAATCCAAGGCAATCTACGAGGCTTCATTAAACCTAGGATTTTTGGGCTATAAAAACACCATTAAGCCTCCATCTTCAAAGGAAACGACACCCACCTGTAGAAACACCATCCTTGAGTGAAGAAAACATGTTCGGAGCATTGAGGAGGGATTGAAGACAAGGATCATGATCAAGATTGGGCAAAATAACGCATCAACACTAAAATTCTAGATTTTGGCAAAGAAGAGAAGGAGTCTTTCTATTCAATTTTCTTTCAATTTAATCATCTCTATTCTTTGTAAAAATGGTTTATTTGATTGTTGATGACATTATGTAAACCATGTTAGGCTAATTTCATTTTAGGGATTGCTTTTGAATTATTTTTAAAAACTCCTATTTTATTTAATTGAATAAAGTGTTTTTGATGACTATTGTTCTTAATTGTTGTCTTACAACAAATCGAGATAGTGAGTGAGATGAGATTTGTGTATGATTGTACAACGAGATTTGGTGACCTATAGACTAGCAATCATCAAGTCAATTGAATAGTTAGAAGGGAGATCTCAATTAGTCAATTGATCACCTATAAGATAGTTTAATAACTAGTTGAATCGATAGAGTCATTAGGTAGGTTAAGAGATCTTTCAATCGATTCCTGTTAATTAAATTAGGGAAAAATAGTTACACCTTGAGAGAGGGTAATTAGTACATTCAGAAATATAGGGTAAGACGCAATTCAATCAATAAAATAGGAGGGAGACAAAATAAGGAAAAAGTAATCTCGAGCATTTAAATTCTTGAATTCAGATTTTCTGCAATTGCGGTATTGTCCATTGTTTACATTAGTATTTTAATTTTAATTTGATTTTTCAGATTATTTGCATTTAACAATTTCTTTTCTTAAACAAAGTTATGTCTAAATTAAGTGGCGTCTAGGCATCAATCCCTGTGGGATCGATATCCGCTCTTTTTACTAGAAGTCATGACTCGTGCACTTGCAGTTTTTAAGTGTAAAACAAGTGGATAGGTTTTACCATCAACAACTACTATAGTGAAAAACTCTATAGTCATCATAAGGTAAATAGGCACATTACAATGAATGAACTTATTTCAACCTATGTTTGCAGCTAATCGCTCCACATTTCGCCTCACCCCTATGGTTTCTAATATTTCAAAATCAAAACAACAAGGATTAATTAATTCCTCATCTCTAAGGCCCCGGAAATGTATTCCGTCTTCCTCCGAATAAATGGGGAATGGTGCATGAAAAGCTACCACTAAATTAGGTTTACCTTTGTAAGAGACTTGAAGGCGCAATTCATTAGTCAGTTTCTGACCTGCCATCTTCTTTGGAGCCATTGGAAGATTAAAACCTTTAAAAATAAGAGAAAGAGAGGTGAATTTGTTTTTTAGAAAGAGAGAGAGGAAAAATCTTACCTAAATCCTTGTATTTGGAATGATTAATGAATGAGATGAGCAAAGGATTGAAAGATTTATGAAAAGAGATGAAGAAAATACCAAAAATCTAATGGAAGATGAAGGATTTAAGAGAGTTGGAGAGTGGGTTTTTGTAAGCTAGAGAGAGAGAGTGAAAATTTGAAGAGTGAATGAAAGAAGAAGAAGGGAGGGAAATTTAAAATTTCCCTCATCGTGGGAATAACCATCATTTCCACAATCGTGGGATTACTCTCCAGAAACTTTCTAGAGATAATTCCCATGGTTGTGAGAATCACAACAATTCCCACGATCATAGGATTGCTCTCCAGAAACTTTCTGGAGAGTCTTCCCACGGTCGTGGGAATCACACCAATTCCCACGATCGTAGGATGGGGCAATTCTTCCACTTTTAAACCTTTTTCCAAATCTAGCATGGATTCTCAATGATCTCACAACCTACAAACACATCAAAATAATATGACCAATAAAAAAATTCGAAGAGAAAACAAGTTGAAATTCAAACAAACTCCAAATAAACATCAATCAAACTAAAATCAAACCTAATCATAACTGAATAAATCAAACAAACAAATAGACAAAAAAATCAAAAGAAAATAGAATTCCATGGGTTGCCTCCCATACAGCGTTTTTTTTAACGTCAGTAGCTCGACTCTCCTTTTCACTTATGGTGGCTCAAATGAATCGTACGGTGGTAGTGCAAAAACGAATCTCAAACTTTATACATGAGCTACCCTAGTCTGGATTCCACCTTCCTTGTGGTTTTCCTTCCTTCACCCTCTTCTATACGATCGTTTCTTTCTGAACGTGTTCCCAGGGTCCTCAATATCTTCCCATTCTCCTTGAGGTTCAAGTTCCTTGATATCTATTGGGGGTAAAGGAGAATAATAGTCTTTCTTTAACATCTTGAAGGTTGATTGCTCCTTTCCTATTCTTAGAATTAGTTCGCCCCTATTGTTGATGGATTGTAAAACCTATCTACTTGTTTTACGCTTAAAAACTGCAAGTAAACAGGTCATAACTTGTAGTTAGAAAGAGTGGATATCGATCCCACAGGGATTAATGCCTAAACACCACTTACTTTAGAAAAGACTTTGTTTAAGAAATAAAATTGTTTAATGAAAATGAACAAATAATTCAGAAAATTAAAGTTAAAAGACTAATGTAAACAATGGATAATACCGTAATTGCAGAAAATCTGAATTCAAGGATCTAAATGCTAGAGATTACTTTTTCCTTATCTTGTCTCCCTCCTATTTTATTGATTGAATTGTGTCTCACCCTGGATTTTTGAATGTACTAATTACCCTCTCTCAAGGCGTAACTATTTGTCCCTAATTAAATTGACGGAATCAATTGAACGATCTCTCAACCTACCCAATGACTCTACCAATTCAACTAGTTATTGCACTATCCTATGGATGATCAATTGACTAATTGAAATTTCTCTTCTAATTATTCAATTGATATAATAATTGCTAGTCTATAGCTCGCCAACTCTCGTTGTACAATCCTACATGTTTTCCATCTCACTCACTCTCTCGGTTTGTTGCAAGACGACAACTATCAAAGACACTTCATTCAATTCAATAAAACATAAGTTTTGACAAAATAATGAAAAAGCAATCCCTAACATGAAATTAGCGTAACATAGTCTCCATAATACTATCAACATTCAAATAATCCATCTTTATAAAGAAAAGGAGAGATTAAAATGATAGAAAGTGAATAAGAAAACTCCTCTTCTTTGCCAAAATCTGGAATTTTGGTGTTGATGTGCTATTTTTCCCAGTCTTGATGACGATCCTTGTTTTCAATCCTTCCTTGATGCTCTAAACATGTGTTCTTCACTTAAAGATGGTCTTTCTATCGGTGGGTGTCATTTCCACTTAAAGATGGAGGCTTAATTGTCTTTATATAGTCCAAAACTTTAGGTTTAATGACGCCTCACAGATTGCCTCGGATTTCAATTCCCACACCCGTGGGAATCTACATGATTCCCATAAGCATGGGAATTATAGGCAGAAACTTTCTGTCTTGATTTCCCATGTCCGTGGGAATTTGCCTAATTCCCATAAACATGGGAATTGGTTCCAGATGTACTCTTGTCTTCTCTCCTGTGCTCTCTTGTTCATCCTCCAACTTGTTTCCTCTCTTTTCCTACACAAAAATAAGCAATTCTTACCCTTAATTAGCATCCAATACACAAGAACACAATGGAAATCAAACTTATTGAA
Source organism: Erythroxylum longipes (assembly GCA_027563885.1). Lineage (NCBI taxonomy): Eukaryota > Viridiplantae > Streptophyta > Magnoliopsida > Malpighiales > Erythroxylaceae > Erythroxylum > Erythroxylum longipes. Next base: position 7,154 of record JAOQMS010042766.1, read on the forward strand.
AACATACAAAATGAATCCTAAACTAAAACAATAAACAACAATTATGCTAGAAAACACATGCCAATTACCTATAAAAACATATCCTAATGCACACCTGTCAACATCCACACACTTGAATCTTTGCTTGTCCACAAGCAAGATAAATACAACCAATTCATTCTACCACTTCATTTTCACATAGATTAAAACATACAATTCCTCAAATTCAAACCAACTTAAATATCAAGTTAATTCACATATCATGACTACTTTTTCATTGGTGTATATAAACAAACTCACAATTGCACAATTACTCAAAGGTAAGTCTAGATGCATAAATGAATTTTCCTCACCGTTTTCACTCATTTCACTCAAGTGTTTAAGGGTTAGTGTTTCGCTCAAACTTCTTATGGGAAACTACACTACCATAGGCTTGCTAATACATCGATTCTCATCTACAATGATTGCATGCATAAATAGATTAAAAGGAATTATTTAGGGTTGTAATGTGGTGAGGGTTAAGGTGGGTCAAAAGAAAGGGAAAAAAATGAAGCACAAGCATAAGTAGAGTAAAAAGCATATAAAATGAGATACAAAACATAACTCCGATACATACACCATTGTTCTGCACTTATTAATGCTACTCACTTGTTCTTCCTTTTTCTTTTTTTCCTTCTCTTTTTTTCATTTTTCATTTTTCATTTTTCCTTTCTACATGGAAGAACTATGAATCAAAACTAGCACTATATACAATATAGTCCATAGGCAGAAATATACTCAACTTGTCTCTATGGACTTTTCACACTATCCTAACTAATGTTTTATACTCTACTAAACTTGTGAAAATGGGTAAGATAATGGGGTTTAAAGTTTTAAAAATTCTGGCATTTTTAAGAAACAAAAGATTAAGACTCAATGGGGATGGCAAGGGATAATAACGGGTAGGTCGTTTAAGCTAAGGGTTAACACAAAAAGGGCCTAAATCATCTCTATTAAGCATGCATCCAGGAGACTCAGCCCGATTCAAAGTAAGTTGTCAAGGGTAGTAACTTTAGGAAGTAACACTTGACAAAGAAATGAAATGACTATAAATGAATTCATATGGCTCAATCCTCACTCTAGCTTAACTGAAAACTCATTATGCATCTCTATACTACCTCATTGTTCATATGACAATTTGTGACTAAGCTTATGCAACCAACTATGTTTCATCACTCTATATGGTTCACTTTCTACTCAAGTGGCCTAGTATGAGTTCAAGCATGGATTCAATCTAATTCCAACTACATGATAGAATTTCATGGCAATATTTCTCAGAGTGACTCAAATGTGGCTCCATCGTTAATAGAAAACATATACAATAAGCCTAAATATGCATCTTATTTAACCAAATACAAACAATGTAATTAAGCAAGTCAATGTCACCTCCCCACACTTAAAATTTCACGTTGTTCTCAATGTGACAAAGTAAGAACCAAATAAAGGGAAATGACATCAAACCATACAAAAGAGAATGAAACTAACCCAAATCAAAAGAAATTAAAACAACGACTTTGTGTGAGAATGAACAGAAGATATTGAAGTCAAAAAACAATTAAGGAAATTGAAACTAAACAAAAGATATAGCATGCTAACCAATAAAATGAAATCAAGTACACATGAAATAAAATGCATTCACGCACACGAAAAAACCAAAAAAAATTAAAAGGTTAAGGGAAAACAAAAGCTTATTCTGATGGTGGCGGCGAAGGTGTTGGTGAAGGAGCTTTAAAGTTGTTCCTCTGACAGAAGTTGAGGAACCTTTTCTTCAAACTGTGCTACTCCTTGTGAACTTTCCACATTTGATTGCCGAGTTCATCAAGCTAAGAGGTCATCTGTTGTTGGTTTGTAGCTATTTGGTCGAGAATCGACTGATAACGATCAGCTGCTGCTAGTTGTTGATGGATTTTAAAACCTATCTACTTGTTGTACACTTAAAAACTGCAAGTGAATGGGTCGTGACTTTTAGTTAGAAAGAGCAGATATCGATCCCACAGGGATTGATGCCCAAACACCACTTAATTTAGAAAAGACTCTATTTAAGAAATAAAATTGTTTAATGCAATTAATCGAGAAAATTAAATTAAAATTAAAAGGCTAATGTAAATGATGGAAAATACCGTAATTGTAGAAAATCTGAATTCAAATATCTAAATGCTAGAGATTACTTTTTCCTTATTCTGTCTCCCTCATGTTTCATTGATTGAATTGTGTCTCATTATAGATTTCCAAATGTACTAATTACCCTCTATCAAGGTGTAACTATTTTTCCCTAATTGAATTTACGTGAATCAATTGAACGATCTCTCAACTTACTCAATGACTCTACTGATTCAACTGGTTATTACACTATCCTATGGATGATCAATAAACTAACTGAGATCTCTCTTCTAACTGAGATCACCAACTCTCATTATACAATCCTACATGATTTTCATCTCACTTGCTCTCTCGATTTGTTGCAAGATGGAAATTAAGAACAACAATTATCAAAGACACTTCATTCAATTCAATAAAACATGAGTTTCGACAAAATAATGAAAAAGCAATCCCTAATATGAAATTAGCCTAACATGGTCTCTATAACACTATCAACATTCAAATAATCCATCTTTACAAAGAAAGGAAGAGATTAAAATGATAGAAAGTGAATAAGAAAACTCCTTCTCTTCTTTGCCAAAATCTGGAATTTTGGTGTTGATGTGCTATTTTGCCTAATCTTGATGATGATCCTTATTTTCAATCCTTCCTTAATACTCCAAACATGTGTTGTTCACCCAAGGATAGTATATCTACAGGTAGATGTCGTCCCTCTTGAAGATGGAGGCTTAATTCTCTTTATATAGTCCAAAAAACTAGGTTTTTTGAAGCCTCGCAGATTACCTCTGATATTAATTCCCACGCCTGTGGGAATCTGCACGATTCCCACAAGCGTGGGAATTATAGGCAAAAACTTTTTGTTTTGATTTCCCACGTCAGTGGGAATTTTCCCAAGGTGTGATTCTCTTGTCTTCTCTTCTATATTCTCTTATTCATCCTCTAACTTGTTTCCTCTCTTTTTCTATACAAAAATAAGCAATTCTTATCCTCAATTAGCATTCAACACACAAGAACACAATGAAAATCAAACTTAATGAAAACATGCAAACTAAATCCTAAACTAGAGCAATAAGCAACAATTATGCAAGAAACACGTGCCAATCACCTATAAAAACATGTCTTAATGCACACCTATCAACATCCCCACACTTGAATCTTTGCTTATCCTCAAGCAAAATAAATACAACCAATCAATTAAACCACTTCATTTTCACAAAAGATCAAAACATGCAATCCCTCAAATTCAAGCCAACTCAAGTATCAAGTTAATGCATATATCATGACTACTTTTTCATTGATGTACACAAGCAAACTCACAATTTGTATAATCACTCAAATGTAAGTCTAGATGCATAAATGAATTTTTCTCACGATTTTCACTCATTTCACTCAAGTGTTTAAGGGTTAGTGTTTCACTTAAACTTCCTATAGGAAACTACACTACCATAGGCTTGCTAATACACCAATTCTTCTTTACAGTGATTGCATGCATAAATAGATTAAAAGGACTTGTTTAGGGTTGTAATGTGGTAATGGTTAAGGTGGGTCGAAAAAGAGGGAAGAAGGTGAAGCACAAGTATGAGTAGAGTAAAAAGCATATAAAACAGGATACAAGACATAACTTCGAGTTATACACCACTGTTCTGCACTTATTAATGCTACTCACTTGTTCTTCCTTTTTCTTTTCTTTTCTTTTCTCTTTTTTTTTCATTTTCTTTTTTTTTCTTTCTACATGGAAGAACTATGAATCAAAACTAGCACTATATACAATGTAGTCCATAGGCAGAAATATACTTAACTTGTCTCTATGGAATTTTCACACAATCTCAACTAATGTTTTACCTAATACTTTACTAAGCTTGTGAAAAGGGGTAGGATAATGGGGTTTAAATTTTTAAAAATTTGAGTGGTTTTAAGAAACAAAAGGTTAAGGCTCAATGGAGGTAGCAAGGGATAATAATGGGTAGCTCGTTTAAGCCAAAGGTTAACACCAAAAAAGGGCCTAAATCATCTCTATTAGGCATGTATTTAGTAGACTCAAACCGATTCAAAGTAAGTTCTGAAGGTAGTAACTTAAGGAAGTAACACTCAACAAAGAAATGACATGACTGTAGATGGAGTCATATGGCTCAATCCTCACTTTAGCTCAAATGAAAAATCATTATGCATCTCTACACTACCTCATTGTTCATGTGACATTTTGTGACTAAGCTTATGTAACCAACTATGTTTCATCACTCTATATGGTTCACTTTCTACTAAAAGGGTCTAATTTGAGTTCAAGCATGCGTTCAATCTAATTCCAACTATATGACAGAATTTTCATGGTAGTATTTACCAGAGTGATTTAAATGTGGTTCCATTGCTAACACAAAACACATACAATATGCCTAAACATACATCCTATTCAACACAATGTAAAAGAAAAAATGCAAGTAAGACCTTTGATGTCACCTCCCCACACTTAAAGTTCACATTGTCCTCAATGTGACAAGTCAACAACCAAATAAAGGGGAATGACATCAAACTATATAAAAAATGAAAACAAACCAAACAAAAGAAATTAAAACAAATGAATGATATTAAAGCAAACATAAGATACTAAAGACAAACCAAAATTAAAGAAATCAGAACTAAACAAAAGACATAGCACGCGACCACATAAGATGAAACCAAATACACATGAAAAGAAATGCAATCACACACAAGACATAACAAAATTAAAAAATTTAAAGGGTAAGAAAAGCTTATTCTGAAGATGGTGGTGACGGTGATGGTGTAGGAGCTTCAAAATTGTTCCTCTGACAGAAGTTGAGGAACCTCTTCTTCAAACTACGCTGCTCCTTATGTATTGTCCGCATTTGTGTGCTGACCTCATTTAGTTGAAATGTCATACTTTGTTGGTTGGAGGCTATTTGTTTAAGGGTTTGTAAGAGTTGGTCAGCCCCTGCTGATGTGCTAGGTTCTGTTGCTTCTGTTTCATCCTCTAGATCCTGAGCTGCTCGAGATGTAGAAGGTCAGGATGCGGTTGTATTGATGTTTCTCCTGTTTTTCACTGCAGGATATGTCTTCGTCTTTCAAATAAATTGATAAGGGAGATCAATAAGTTGCTGCCAAATCGCTTTTGCCTTCATCAGAAACTTGACAGCACACTTCATCACCCGGTTTTCAAGCCATCATCTTCTTTGGTGCCATTGTTATAGAAAAACCTACAAGAACAAGAGAGAGAAAGTGAAATTGGTCCTTTGGAGAGAGAGAACAAACAAAACTTATCTAAATCTTTATTGTTTGTAGAGATTAATGCATGAAAATGAAAAGAATGAAAGAATAATGAAAGAATTGAAGAAAATACCAAGAAGTTAAAGGGAGATTGAAGAATTTTAGAGAATGAGAGGAGAGAATTTCGTGGGTATGAGAGAGAGAGTATGAAAATTTTGAAGATAGGGTGAGAGAAAAAATGGAGGGAAACTTAAGTTTCCCTTTAGTATGGGATTCCCACACTCGTGGGAATTCCCAAAATTCCCACGGATGTGGGTTTTCTCTCCAGAAAGTTTCTGGAGAGATTTCCTACGCTTGTGGTGTAACACCCTACTCTCGCTGGACCCAAACCCGATATCGACGGTGATATCCAAATCCGTGCCCCGCGAGGGTGGTGTGCCACATCATTAAACAATCAAACAGTCGGTATAATTTTTTTTTAAAAAACCATAAACATAAAGATACAGAAAGTGATAACACAATGATAACCAAAACGTTCCACTTTGTTTTATAACCATTTGAAACAACACAATGAAATCAACAGAAAC
>JAOQMS010042767.1:0-13077 GCA_027563885.1 Erythroxylum longipes
AATAATAATAATAATAATAATAATAATAATAATAATAATAATAATAATAATAATCATCATCATCATCATCATCATAATCATAATCGTCATCATTGATGATGATGACGATTATTATTAGATGATGATAATGATAAAATTATTTTAGAGGGGTGTGTTAACATGTTTTATTTATTATAATATTTGCCTTATCCATTTACATTTTAATTTTTTGTGTTTAGCATTTGGTTATATTTTTGATATAAATGAATATTGTATGCTCTAAAAGTTACCTCTTATAAGTCTATACATTTAGATATTTTTTATTACTATATTGATAAAATTTTCTAATAAGATCAATTTGCACAATGAGATTATCCTATCAATGAGTTCATTATTTGGAAGGATGTTTAGATTGGTGAATAGAATATATTAAATATTTTGAATCAACACAATTTTACCATCTTATCAATAGTTAATTAAAGCATTTGGTTGTGATATTTAATTACCTGTGAATGAATATACTCTTTAAAGCTCAATACACTCTAGCATTCAATAATCATTTTTTTGTGGATCATTTAAGTAAATAAATAAAAAACGTATTACATGATCTTGCATTATATTTGTCAACGTTTTAAAAACCAAACTTGATATTGAACCAGTCAAAGAAAAGAGGTTTAAAGGTTTAATAAATAAGAAGTAAAAATTATAAGAGTATGTAAAATTAAATATTTTATTACGTTAAAAATACACCAATGTATAGTATTATATAATAAACTAATAATAAATTAAATATAATAATTCAAACTAAATTTGAGTTTAATATAAAACATAAAATATCAATAAAAATTAAAATTGTATTTCTAAAAGAGGTTGTGTCTCATCATTGTCAAAAGTTCCAAATTATCTAATGTTATCTAAAGACTCGTAAACCACATTTTCATCCAACGTATTTGCGCCTACATAAATTACAAATTAGTAATGTATGAAATTATTTTTAATTGTAAATTTGTGATACATTGTACTTTTAACTTAAATATGATCAAAATATAATATGAACTAACTATCAGTAGATGTTTTTATTTCATTGAATGTGATAAATACATTTTCTTCATAAATTTTCTTTTCATGTTCATTATAATCAAAATCAGGCAACGATTATTCTTCTTCGATCCAAAAATTAGTATGTCAATATAATCAATATCAACTGAATCATATGTTCTCTTCTTACTAAATGCTCTGAATATATAATAGAAAAATTATAAAGTCAATAATAAAAGTAAAATTAATGAAAAATAAAAACAAAACTATAAAATAAATATTCTTCATTCTCATATTATAAGTAACATAATTAAGGTGATTAATTCTTTGAAGTTCTAAACGATTTCGTTTCTTTGTATAAATACGTTAAAAAATGGACCAATTATATTCATAACTAGATGTAGAAGCTATTTGACTTAATAATCTAATAACGGGTTTTCTCAATATAGGCACACTTTCACCGAATAATCTCCTCCACTTATCTGAATTTTAAATTAATTGTTATGAAAAATAAAATATATATTATTAATAAGTAAAGAATGAATTAGAAGTATAAAAGCTTACCAGATTGCATTTTTTTCATCATAAGTTCTCTTTTTACTGATGATCTAGCAAAAATCTATAAACCTTCAGGATCTAATTTAATTTTATTTATCGATTGTGTGCTCTTTAGTAGAGAAAATACCTTTGCATTCAATCACATTAAATAGACTGCCCACAATATTATTTGTACAGATGTCTCCACTATATAAGCAATAAGGATTCAGAAAATAAGTTGCTAAGTGGATCATTCAGGTGAGATGCTTATCCCATCATCGGTCAAGAAAATCTATGTAAGGCTTGTGCAATTTCTCCTTCCCTTTAAAAAGATTTATAATTGTTTTGTGAGCTCTATACATACCATCATATATATACACCAAAGATAGCTTCTCATTTGAGTCAACAATCCTCAACAAACCTTATAAACAGAGCCATAATCTTCGCAATGATCAAACAAGCATCCTAAAATTTATCATCTAGAAAAATAGCACAAATTTATTTTCCTTTCACACTCTTTGATAACTTATGACTTGAAAAATGTTTACTTGTCAGTAAATTTTGAAGTAGTTGTTTATGTTCATAAAAACTTTTCAAAGTAATAATTGTAGTTATAAACCTGGTAGTAGTAGGACGCACAATCTCATCCTAATTTGCATGCTTTTTTAACCAAGATAAAAATGTGATATAATTATACACAAAAATTGTGATCTTAGATGCACATGAAACAAGAATAACAATATGGTCCATATTGCCACGACCCGAAACTACATCAAGTACATGACAACGGCCGCATACTCGGGCTAAGGATACTTATGGTACCACTTAACCCGACTATCCAAGGCTCACTGAATACCCTTTAAAAACATTTTGGCTGCACAATGACTGTAGTTTGAAAATCCTAAAACTCAATTAAAACACCTGTAAATCAGTTTTAAATGCACTTCTATATTCACATTAAAATTCTATTGCAACTTCTGGACTTTTAAGTTCACTCAAAAGCAATCTCAAAAACAGTACAAAAGGTTCATACATAAGGCCATTTACAAACCACAAGACATTCAAGAGTTAATTTACACAATCATAAAGCATATCTACATAAGCATGAGCCACTATACAACAAAAGTACAAAATAGAGACTACTTATGTGTAGTAATGCCTCGAAAATGTCAAAAGACCGCACGATCCACTTAGAGCTTCAAGCTCACTAAATTAACTTGCATGGTTGGAAAGCGGAGGGGGTGAGTACACTACGTACTCAGTCAGTAGGAAAAAGATATATTACAAACATAACCCGGTAGACACCAAAACGGTCTAGATAACCTAAGGACTGTTTTTTCACGCATCCAGCATACACATAACCACCTATGAACTGAACATACATGACACAGAAATATATAGGCCTAGACTATGACTCAATATATACTGGCTAGGAACCACATAGGCCTAGCCTATTAATCACTCATCCAGTGAACATAGGTTCCAGTTTTGGTACACAAGAGCAAAAAAGCATCACATGTACAAATCAAATCTCATCAGGAAGCTAAATCATCAGAACAGGCCAAAATAGTTATGTGTGTCGCCACTAGTCGGCCAAACTAATGTGCACACCCACTGATTCCTAATGTTGGCTCGACTTTCATCTATGTTGAGTCCAGACTACGGTCGGTAAGAGCGTTATGACCCTAGGTGATGGCCTAGTCGATGACCAAACCTTTAGGTGTGCAATCACCTGTAAGTCCCATAGAAAAGTGTCGATATGAGGACTTGAATTTTATGTACCGACGTTAATGGTACGGGGGTCGCTTAATCTGTTGTACCTAGCACACGATTGGGCAATCGTTACCTCACCAATCACAAAAATCATATACAAATATTAAGTACTAAAATCAAGTAAGGACCATGTTTTATTTATTGGTCCAACCAACAAAATGGAACCTTGCCATGGCTTTAAGCCAAAAGAGAACACATACATGCAGCATTTATACATATGTAAGTTCCAAAACATTATTTCATGCAATAAAAGTCATCAGTTGCACTCTAAGAAATCATCAGTTGCACTCCAAGTGCAAAGTTGTTCATTTGAGATTCAAGTCTACTATGCATTACCTAGGTTCAAAATTGACATATAAGTCATTATGCATGTCTTGGGATATCCTAATCACATTTGAAAGATATGGTTTCCTCAACTCACCTAAAAAAAGTTTACACTCCCTTGACTTCAACAATCCTCGGTACGAGTTCTTTTCTCCACAGCTCTCGATCCTTTATACATACAAATATACAATGTATTTACTACTCAAACATGTATCTCATATTTATAAACCACTACCACATAAGTGTGTAAAACACAATATCACCATCTTTAAGCTATAGGATTCGACCATTAAGCTTCTTATATGGTTACTTCCCTGATTATTCACATAAGCTTTCTTTTACATTTTTTAAGGCATTTAATGCCTTTAATCCAATACTTACACATTTCAAAGAATAATTGAGCACATTTTTATCTAAGCACATTAGGCCACTACTTATCAATCTAAGCAAAAATTCAAGTTTACTATAAGTAAACATGAAAGCCTCTTTCTAATGCCTAAGCCAAGTTCAAACACCTAATGTGCATGACTTTCAAGTCATATTTTCAAGACTTTATCATAGTAATTCATGCTCCTATCTTGTTATATAACAAGTACCTCCAAATAACGACACATTTCACCACTCCATTAAATCTAATTCCCTTCATTTAAGCCACATTCATCCTAATTATACAACTCCTTCCATTAGTCCATTTCTTCCCCCAACATTTCGGCCAAGCCTTACCAATATACATCTTCTTCATTTTTTTCATCATCAATTCACATTATACACATACAATTAACACCATAAAATTCATTTTAACCATCAATTTCAAAAGATATTCAAAATTTCATAAACTTTCACCAAAGAGAGGGCATTTTAGTTTTGGCTTAAAGAGACTTCTCCATGACTCATTTCATTCATCTAAACCATGTTTCATGCATATTTAAGCATGGAGAACAACATATCTTAACACCAAACTCAAAATTATAATGTAGAGAGAGATGAGAAAAAATTTACCTAAACTTTCCTTTGGTGATATCTTAAAATCCTTTGAGAAATTTTCAAATCTAATGATAGATTTGAGTTCCTTGATCCCAAATTAACTTATAACACCTTAGTTTGGGTTGGAGAATAAAAAAATGGTGGAAATGTGGTGATGGCCGAATGGTGTTCTCCTCCTCCTTTCTTCTCCTTTCTTTCAATTAAAAAAAAAGATCCTAATGTTTAATGGTAGGGTGCACAGCCACACAAGGAAGAAGAGTTTAGAATGTTGACTCTTCTTTGATCGAACATGGTGAAATTACCTTTTTGCCCTTAGCTTATGTGAACTTACCATTATACCCTTCAAACTTTTCCTGAATTTGCAATTAAGTCCAAAATTTGAGAATGACCAAAACTTTTATTTTCATTTTGGTCCTTGGACTTTTTAAAATTGTAGTTAAGCCCTTTAACTTTAAAAATTACATATTGGTCCTCCAAATATTGAACAATTACATTTAACTTTTAACAATTTGCAAATAAGCCCTCATGTACATCAACTTCTCCAATTAAGCTTTCTAAGTGTCCAATAAGTCTATAAATCATGTCTAATGACCTCTAAGACATTAGAACACATTTAACTCGGCCACCATGGCCATATCCATCTAATGGACTTGGTTTTACACACTTAGAAGCTTATATGTTAGAATTCTCTAAGATTTCGCATACCAATGAACTCTAAGTTTATGTAAGGGCATATAACATTATATATCAGTGACATATATACCGAAAGGATTCAAATACATTTTAAAACTCATATACAACCATTTATATATTAATATACAATAGTAGCTCTAAGTACAAACTAATAAAAAAGGGCTTATAGAATCCGGTGTTACACATACTGCCAATATTTTTTAAAATAAGATTTATACAATGAGCAGCACATGGAGATCAATAAATATGCCCATGTTATGATTGTAATAAGTACCCAGCTAATACATAATTAGTTGCATTATTTGTAACAAAATGCACATAATTCTTTGGTCCAAGCCACTTGACAATTTTAGAAAATAATTTAGATAAAGCGTTAACACTTTTTATCATATCAGAAGCATCAATATACTTGATAAAAGTTATTGTAATAGACTAAGAAATTAATCAAGGTTCTTATTTTTGATCAGTCCACTCATCTTCCATAATAGTTTACCCTATTGATTAGTAACTAGATTTATATACATCCACAATTAACTGACATTCCTTTTTTAAATCTTGAAGCTAAGGCAAACAAATCTCATAATAAGAAGGTGCCTTAAATCTTGGACCTATCGTTGTTGTAGCATCAATTGCTTCTTGAAAATATATTTAATTTAAAACTTTTAAAGGAATACATGAATGATAGAACCATTTAGACCATGTTCTTTTACAACGATAAATAACATCCTTATCAAGTAAGACATTTTTAGACAAGTTTGAGAACTAGGAGTAGTTCTTGAAGGAAAATAAGAATCCATGCTAATAGTAGATTTCCTTTTTACTTAATCTAATACTTATAGTGCTTCATCATCTCCAAAAGATATATCATAAGCCTTTTTATTTTCCATTTTCTTTTTTAGTTATTGCTGCAAATAATTTCCAATCTTCTCACATATATCAAGTGGTACTTTTTTGTAAGAAAAAATATTAGCCTTAACTAGCAAGTATTCTTTCATTTTATAAATTCCTCTGCCTTTAAATATTCTACACAAAAATTACAATTATATTGGATATTCCTATCGGATACTTAAGAAGAAGAAAAATAATTCCGTGTTGGATCAGACTTACCACGAGTAGAGGATGTTAAGTTAAATGAATCTTTTTCTGATGATTCCATATTCTCCATTATAATTTTAACCTGAAAATATGATAAAAATAATTTTGTTAGTTTTGTGCATATATAAGTCGTAATAATTAAAACAAAAATAAGTTACAAAATAAGCAACCAAAGAAGAAAGATAAAATGAAAAGATAAAAGTCTAAAAATAAAAATACCCCATAACTTTGTCTTCTTGATTCTTGCATCTATAACCAATAGAAGTAACAATAGAATGGATAATTATCTTGTGATCTTGACATAAGGAATCAAAGTATATATATATAAGAAACAAAAAAGAGGTTGAAAAAGAAATGAAAACATTAAAGCAAGTCAATTCAAATAGGAAACAAAAATTGAAATCTTTTCAAAGATTGAATAAATCTAAAAAGTCACTCAAAAAGTTTAAGTATGTTTAAATTTTAGTGTCCTTTTCTAAACATACTTCTTTAAAACTTAAACATTACTACTTAACACACTATTAAATAATTCTAAACGAAATTGTTTATCTATACTAAATTACTAATTAATAACTTCTTTAGTGTCTTTTAAATATACTTCTTTAAAGATTAAATATCACTCTTCAACACATTCTTAACTTATCTTAAACAAAATTACTTATCTATACTAAATTACTAATTTATAACTATTTTAGTGTCATTTTTAAATATAATCCTTTAAAGTTTTTTTGAAAAATTAAAAATAGATTTTTATATATCGTAATAAGGTGTACAATTTACAAGAATTGCTCCCTAAAAGAGTTTTGGAAAATGTTGTTGTTGGGTTTCAAATTCCCAAAATGACTCAACTGGATAAAGGATAGATTACAAATGAATTAACATTTCCTTTTGTAATTATGTTGTCGAGTTTGAGAGCATTCTTGCCCTTGCCTGACTCTTATTGTTTCTCCTAGATGATGAATGTCATAGGCTTGATAAGGCTTTGCATCATAGATTAGGTATGCTCTCCTTTCTTTTTTGATCATTCACCGACTACCTTCCTTTTCCATCTTAGGTTTCCAGAAGATTTCGGGGCAGTCAAACTATACCCCCCCATTTGATCAGCTTTTGTGATGACATGTTATGGTTCCCTTGTGTATATATAGGTGTTCTCTAATTTTCTAGAGAAAGCCTAACTTGAATCCGTCTAGGGACTGATGTTGGTATTTGAATATTCTTCTGTTGCATTCCTCCCATAAGCTTGACACTAGGTAAGCCAACACTATATTGAAAATTTTCTTATCAGCTTAGGATGTATGACTAATTTTTCAACAACAGTGGATGGTTTCTATCGACAATGTTTTAAGGGGCCCTATTATACATCTCTGTATGATGTAGAGCCACATCTTATTAGGAAAGATGCAATTAAAAATGTTGTGTTCAAGGGTCTTTATTTCCTTTTTAGATAGCATACATCTATTGGAAATGTATAGAAATTTAGCTATTTTATTAGTGGTAGGTAGTCTACCTTTAATGGCTAGCCAAAGGGTGTAAGAATTTTTAGGGAGAGTAGAACTTTCCCATACCAGATGGAACCATTCCACTTAGGGTCATTCATCCAAAAAAGTTCTTTAATGGACTTGTTAGGGTGAGTGGTGGATCCCTTCTAGGTGATTGAGTCCTTTTTAGGATCCAGAGGGTGATTAAATAAGAATTGAGTAACAGCCAAATAAGGAGGGAGATTTGCCAAGCTTCTTTTGTTAGAAAGGACTGAGTGAACAATGGCTTCCTCTTGGATAGTGGCTTTGAGAGGTTCTAGTTCTTGATTAATATTTAACACACCAAAGGGGGACCAATGTTCCTTCCAGAATTTGGTGTTTTTTTCCATCGCCAACCTAGCATTGCATCTTTCTCCGAATATAGCTTCTGATTTCAAAAATATTAAGGAAGAAGGTAGAAGTGTTTCTAAGGATTTAGACGGTCCAAAAATTTTCTTTATTGATGTAATAGCTATCTAAAGTGAATTTTCATCCTTAAGGTCTCCAATATTTTTTGACAACCAGGGCTTTGTGGATTACCTTGATAGGTATGAAACCCAATCCCACTTGTCTTTTAGGAGTCCATACTTCACTCCAATCAACTTTAATCTTTATTTCTCCCTTTGTTCCCCTATTACATAGGAAATATCTAAAGGTCTTCTCAATTTGTTTGATGATAGAGCTTGGAATTAATAGATGGGACACCTAGTAGACATAAAGGGTGCTTAAAATTAAGGAAATTAGCTGAGCCCTTCTAGTTATTGATAGAGATTTGGAAGTCCAATTTAGTAATCTTTTGTCTATCTTCTTTATAATAGGTTTGAATTGTGCTAGCCTTGGTCTTCTTGATGAAATAGGAATCCCCAGATATGTTAAAAGCAATTGATAGATTTTAATACCAGTAATACTTGATAACTAAGGGCCTAGCTTACTTGATAAGAACATGTCACTTTTCTCATAATTGGCTTGCAACCCGAAACTCTACTAAACATCTTAATGGTTATGGTCATGGTAACAATAAAGTTGCTATTAGCTACTAAGAATAGTAACAGGTCATCAGTGAAACTTAAACTAATTATCTTTTCCTTTCCATACTTAGTGTGATACTTGAAAGCAGTAAATCTCTCCACCATCCTTTGAAGGAGTCTATTAATATTTCCATTGTAACTGTGAATAAGTAAGGGAATATTGGATCCCCTTGGCTGAATCCTTTACAACTTCTAATTAAGTTAGAGGGGACCCCCCTTTTACCAAGATGTTGAAAGATACCTTGGTGATACACTGCTCTATCCATTGCACAAACACCTTTGGGAAACCAAAGGATCTTAATCTATAGAGGATGAAGTGCCAATTTATGGAGTTATAAGCTTTTCGAAAGTCAATTTTTATAGTGCAATTTCTACCACTCCTCCTTTGGTTTTAGGCTTTCGTTAATTCCTAAACATTGTGGATGTTGTCACTTATACACCTTCCTGGAATGTAAGCCCCCTGCTACTCGCCAATGTGATTAGGCAGCTTTATATCTAAGTCTATCAGTTAGGATCTTTGCAATTATTTTGTAAATTGTGTTGCAGCAAGCTATAGGACTATAGTTAGTGACTGAACTCTACTCATTCCTTTTGGGACTAAGGTTATGAAGGTATAGTTAATTTACTTTAACATTTTCCCCTCTTTGAAAAATTCCTCAATAGCTTGCATAGTGATTTCACCAACCATATTCCACGTCTTTTAAAAGAAGAACGGATTCATACCATCAAGACCAGGAGCTTTCTTAGGGTTTAAGGATATAAGACTTATGTGAATTTCCTCCCTAGATACAGGTTGGGATATAATTCCTTTCTCTTTTGATGGCAATTGGTCTTTCCCTATTTCATTAAGCAGTGTAAATGAAGAAGTGGCATTCATAGGGAACCTTAGTGTATTGGAATAGAAGCCCACAACTTCCTCCATAATCTTGTTCTGACTAGTTATTAAGGTGCCATTACTCCAAAAGATGATGATTCTATTTGAAACCTTCCTTCCTACTACCTTTTTGTGAAAGAATTTTATGTTCCTATCCCCATATATTAGCTAGGAGACTCTTGATCTATGTTTCAACAAGGATATCTCATAGTTAAGAGTTTGGGAATACTCTCTTAGGGCTTGCCTTTCTTTCTCCTTTAGTATAGGGTTAAAAGGATCCTAGTAGAGTTCCATCTGCGTTTGAGTTAACTTTAACTTATAAGACTCTAATAGGACTTTCATGTCTCCAATTCTATCCTTGTTAAATTTTTTTAGCTCATCCTTTATGCTTCTCAACTTCTTGGTATATATGTACTATTTAGTACCATATACAACTCTTTGTATAGCCTATTCAAAGCCCTAAACCTCTTTAAGATAATTGTTGAATCTGAATGAGAATTTTTTAGGTTCTCTGGAGTGATATATATGAACAATGATAGCGAATGATAAAAAAGAACATAATTATAAATTGATAATATACTTTAGGGGAAACTCTATAACTGTTGTAGATTGACCATGCCTCTATCAAGCTTCTTTCAGAAGAACCATTCTTCCTATTGTTATTGCTCGAGGTATAGAAATTACCCTCATTAGGTAGGTTTAGAAGTTGAGTGCCCCTCAGATATAGCCTCAGGTCTTTTGCATAGTTTTTGGTACATACATTACCTTCAGCTTCACTCAGATTCCTTATAACATTAAAGTAACAAATGGCTAACCATGTATCTTGCATGTTAATAGTTATTTCCTTTAGCTTATCCCACAGGGGGAGTCATTGAAAATTATGATTGAACCCATAACTGATATTGATATAGCACTCAACCTTTTCTTGTAAACTCCTTACTTTGGTGTGAATCATTTGGTCCAAAAGTTGTACATTTAAAATATTGACCTCCTCTATAGTGGAGAATTAGGATTCTCCCATTGTGGTGATGAATATAATTATCTATCATTTTCAACTTATTAAGCAAAAGGTTGAGGAGATTGCATTTTTCCTTCTTGATTCTGGATTCCAAGATTCCAAAAATACTTAGTTTATTCTTCTTTATAAACTAAATAATACTTTGATACTTTATAGGGGATTTAAAACCCCACACATTCCATGCAACAATCTTCCTGTTTCCCTAGTTGAAGAGGTTACCCTCTTCTTCCTACTTGATCTTCTTCTTCTTTTTGTTATTCGTAAGGGTTTTACAGTTTCCTTCTCCTCTCTTTTAATTTGTTCAAATGTCTGATCAGGTTCCAACTGGATAAGAATGTTATTTTCCTCATTGGAAATGTTAATGGGATAACAAAAGTTGCCTTTTCGGCCTCCTGGTTTGACTCCTCTAAACTAGTGTTTTCCACTACACTATTTTGTTCCAAGTTGGTTTTTTGGATCTAAATTGTTCTTTATTAACCTTTAGACTTTTCTCTCCCTCAAGCTCTAAAAAGTCTCCATTCTTAAGTCTTTTACATATTGGCATCTAGATTCTAGACACTTTTAGCTTGGGCTTCCATAAATAAGTCACTTTGACTACATCTTGAACCATTTCCATAATACTATTGAACTTCATTATAGGGATTTCATTGGGCAGATCATTAGTAGAGTCGACTGAGATGTAGATAATGGCATAATTTATACTAAATTACTAATTAATAATTTTTAATGTCCTTGTTAAAATATAATTCTTTAAATTTTAAATATCACTCTTTAACACATTCTTAAGTTATCATAAACAAATTACTTCTCTAACTAAATTACTAATTAATAAATTTTTTAGTATCATTCTTTAAATAGACTTCATTAAAGTTTAAATATCACTCCTTAACACACTCTTAAATTATCTTAAACAAAACTGATTATCTATACTAAATTACCAATTAGTAATTTTTAATTTGCTTTTTAAAATATCCTTCTTTAAAGTTTAAATCAATTTTTTTTTGAATTTTTATTAATAAATACTAATATTCTTAATATCATAAAAATTAAAATTTATATCTTTTTCTTATTTTAGAAATTTACTATTTATTTCACATATAATATCTTCTCTTTATAGTATACTTCTCAGTAATAATATATGAAAATTGGAAAATTAAAACAAAACGAAATATCTCCATGATTTATTAATTTTCCTAGTCTAGAATGATAAATGTCTAAGGCTCATCTCTGTATTCTCTCATCTCTGTTCTCTACTTCTCTTAGACTCAATACTCTCTCTCTCTCTATTCTCCTAATCTCGAACCTCTAAAATTACTATCTATTAAGAATTTTGAATTTGTGACAGTCTGAAAATAATATCCCTCTCTTTTGGAATCTTTCCCTCCTTAATCAATCATTTTGCCTCAACGATAATGTTTAATTTCCTCTTGTTCTCATTTCTCTTTCAATCTCCACCCTATATTTCCCTAGTCTTCCATGGATGCATCCTGCCTTTTTAATAGGTGTAACAGTCCTTGCCACAATCAGAGTTGCCTCATCTATGTGCAACGGAGCGAGTCGAAGCTTAGGAATTGTAAAAATTCACTAGATGTTATGCTAGGTATAGAGGTATAAATGCATGTGAGCTAGGAAGTATGGTTTTTGAGTCTGATCCTTATGATTTGACATTTCGTGTCGACTTTTTGATGCTCCAACATAAGCAATAGCTAGTCTTTGCCAGACATGAGGAGACTAAACGATTACTAGTTTGGGTGTTTGATAAGAAAAAGAAACATACGATTCTTCACGGTTCAGAAGAAACTGACCAGTTTATTATTTAACTAGCTGGGTTTCATTCATAACTGTCAAAAGTAAAAATCAAACTAGAAACCAATCTGGTTCGTGTTTAATTTTGTCGAACTAATTGGTCTAGTCCAGTTTTTATATCATTGGTATTTGTATTAATATTTTTTAAAATTAAATAATAAATCCATTATGTAGGGAAAATGGGTTCCAAAAACATTACAAAATACTTTATACTAGGAGATAATCACCTTTCCTAGGCCTATACTGTAATATCCCCTCACCAATTGGAAAGGGTATTTTGGTAATTTGGAATGGGTTAGGATTGTTTAAAGTGTTTTTTCCATATTCATGCATGCATATATGCACATGAATAGCCAATAGTGAATTTTTGCACATGTAAATGTTTGTACATGCATTCATGACATTTTCCCG